>JAPDER010000086.1:0-94721 GCA_027569225.1 Aspergillus panamensis | reverse complement strand
TAAAAATAAAATAAAAATAAAATAAAAATAAAATAAAAATAAAATAAAAATAAAATAAAAATAAAATAAAAATAAAATAAAAATAAAATAAAAATAAAATAAAAATAAAATAAAAATAAAATAAAAAATAATTTAAAAAATTTTACATAAAAAATACAGACTATACTAAATATAAATAAAGATAGTGAAAATTACAGGAATAAAAATAGAAAGTTAAATATCTATTATAATAAAAATTATAAGAATTTGAAAAAAAAAAGAAAACAATATTAATATATATTAAAATAGTTATTATAATATAATTATATAATTCAAATAAATAATAGAAATTTATTTAATTATAATAAAAAAATTTATAAAAAATAACTATATATACAAAACTCTATATATATAAATAAACTATAATTATAATATATAGAGACAAGACTAGAACTATAATAAGAATAATATAGAATTATTAAAAATTATTAAAAATTATAATATATATTATAATTTACTAACTATAAAATAAAATTACTAGAAAAAATATAATTATTATTATAATTAATAAAATAAATTAATATAACTAGAAACTATAAAAATATAGTATAAAAAAAATATTATAATTTATAAATTATATTTATTAATTATATTTATTAATTATATTATTATCTATATTATATATAGCAGCCTGATTATTATATAATAAGTAAGTAAAAACTATCTAGCTATATAATCTTATACAGAGTCTTTACCAGCCTATAGAGGTGTAGGCTCACCATGCCTCAGCAATCAGTTATGTACCAGAGATGACCACACCCACCTCTTAGGTTCCCGCATATTATGTTTCCTTCATGACCTTCACAGTACTTCATTGTGGTTTCTATTTTAGTGTAAACATTTATATCCATTAGTTGCAAGTATTAATTAAAACTAGTCTAGAAAAATAACTATAAAATAAAATTTAAATAATTATTTAATATTAATAGTATATCCTAGCTATTTAATTTATAGATTTTCTAAATTACTTTATTTAATCTGTTATGAGATGATATAAACTAAACTAGTTTATTCATGTTATATATATATAAAGGAATTACTAAAGGACTATAAAATAAAAAAAGTGGTTTTAGAGTTTTTTATATAATTTTTATTATTTAAAATATTATTTTATTTATTAAAAATTTTACTAAAATATAGTTGTAAGTTTATATATAAAAATAAAACTATAATATTATTTTTTTTATCTCTTTCAAGATATCTTATATATAGAAAATAGGTATTATCTTTATTTCTTGAAAATTCTAATTAAATTATATATATTTTTTTTAATTTAAGACTAGCAGGTGTAATATCTTGATATAAATAGCTTTAAATATAAGTAAAAGATTAATCTCTCTTTTCTAGAAAAATAGATTAGATTAAAATTTCTTTTTTTATATATAGTCTAGTTTTTTCTTTTATATAAATTTTTTATATTTTTTTCCTGCTAATAGCTAACAATAAAAATATTATTAATATTAAAATATTCTTGTCTAAATTTAGTATAATCTTGCTAAAATTATTTTTATTAAAAATATATAAATAAGTTTATACTGTCTATATAAGTATTTAAGCAGGATAATCTTAAGTATGTTATTATATATCTAACTACTAAAAAAATAAGATCTTAAGACAGCTTTATTATATTAATAATCAATAAATTATATAATACTTCTTATTTTATAAGTTTATTATATAAGAGAGATTATTATTTATATAGTAGATAGGCTTTTTTTTAAAATTTTTTTTATAACTATATATTAATTAATCAGCTTTATATAAATTATTCTTTTTATATTAATATTATTTTTATTATTTTTTATAATAAAATTAAATTTACTTCTATTAGATTAATGTCTCTCCCTATTAATACTATTAAAAAAAGCTAAAGAATTAGCTAGAAGATTATATAACTAGATAATTAATTCTGGTTTTTTTTTTTTTATATTTTAATCCTGGCCTATATAAATAATAATTATAATACTATAATAAAAGGTCCAGGTAGAGTTATATATTATTCTTGTTAAGTAATAGTAAATTCTATACAAGCTATTTACTAGTTTAATACTAGTATATTTATTATTATACTGGCAGGCTTTTATATTTATAATATATAGCTATTTTATTTTACTAAATATTAATATTTAAATTTTTTTCTTTATCTTGTATATTATTTATCTAGAATCTAGTTTATTTTATATTTTTTTAATTATTTACACTATAGTATAGCTAGGGATTATAAATTATTTATTTATTATAAAAAAAATTAATTAATATTAAATATAAAAAATTTATATAAAAAATATTATATATTTTTTTTAGTATATTAAGTTATATAATATAAAAATTTTATATTTTTATAATTATAAATTATATATTTTTCTAGTCTACTTTCTTGTTTTATTTATTTATATAGATATTCTTAAGATTTAGCTAAATTTTATTTTTTATTTTATAAGTTAAAACAGGATTTCTTAGCTTGTTTACTTGTTATTTTATTTCTTATTAAAAATAAATTATTAATATCTTAGCTTACTCTAGGGCTTGTATAATTTTCTATATAATAACCTTTTTTAATTAAACTAGAATAAAAAAAACTTGTTTTAATTTAGTTTATTCAAGAAAATTAAAGATAAAAAGTTATAATTATAAATTAAAAAAATAATAATACTCTAGTAATATCAAGTATATAAAAGTTAAATAATAATTTTACAATTAATAATAACTAATTTTAATTTTTTTAATTATAATTTAAATATAAAAAAAGTTTTTATTAAATTATTTATTTTTTTAATAAATTTATTTATTTATTAATAAAAAATAATTAACAGTCTCTAGTTTATTTCTATATAATAATAAATTATAACTTAAAAATCTCTAGTAAACTAAGTTTTTTAATTAATTATTATTAATTTTAAAAACTTATATCAGCTAACTATTTTTTATATAAAAATTTAAACTATATCTTTAGCTATAATTAGTTTTATTTTTTCTAGAATAATTTTTTTAGTTAGTTTATTTATTATTACAAGTAGACTTGTATATTTTTTATTTTTAAAAAATAAAATAATAAAGTCTATTATTATATCTTGCTATAAGTAATCTAGAATAAATAAAGATTTTAATATTTTTTTAAATTTTTTTAGATTTTAGATCTTTTACAGGTATTATAATTTTATATAAAATATTAAATATTTTTTATTATATTTAGCTAGAAATATTATTAACTCAAGATAATATAAATCTATTTTTTTCTAAATATCTAGCAAGAAAAAAATTATAGACCTGTTATATAAAATCTATATAATAAATTTTATTATTTAATATTTATTTTTATTGTTTAAATGATATATTTAGAGATTTATTTATTATATATTCTAAAATTAAAACTTTTAATTCCAGATTTAAAAAAAATTGTTTATAGTCTTTATTCAGGCATATTATTATTTTTTAATATAACAGGTCTTTTTTTTTAATATAACAGGTCTTTTTTTTAATATTTTTTTATTTTTTCTAAAGTAGTTTATATAATATAATTAAAGTAAATATTTAAGCCTTGTTCTTCTTAAAATATTTACTAAAGAATAACTAGATTATTTATAAATTTAATTACAGGTCTATATTATCTAGTATATTTTATTCTTTTTTAATAATATATTTATTTGTATATTGTTTTTTTCTCTATAATATAGAAATTTAAAGTTAAATTAATTTAGAAATAATAACTATTATACATGTCTCTTGATAAGCTTTCTAGATAAAAAAAATATTTTAGATTTTTATAATTAATAATTAAAATAAATTTTTTAATAAATTATAATTTAATATTTTAACTCTCTAGATATTATAGAATATCTAGTAGCTTTTTATTATAGATTTTATAGTTATATTTAGCAGGTAAATTTTATTTAAAAAAATAAATATATAATTATATTTTTTTTATCCAGTTATAAAAGGACTTTCCCAGTATTATATCTAGAGAAATCTGTTTTAATAACTATTATATAATCAGGATTAAAAATAGTTAAAATAAATACTGTAATAAATTAGC
The DNA here is from genome assembly GCA_027569225.1 of Aspergillus panamensis. Taxonomy (NCBI): domain Eukaryota; kingdom Fungi; phylum Ascomycota; class Eurotiomycetes; order Eurotiales; family Aspergillaceae; genus Aspergillus; species Aspergillus panamensis. Next base: position 90,649 of record JAPDER010000086.1, on the reverse strand, counting down.
TTTTAAAAATATTAAAGTTTTTTTAATATTATTTTATTTATTTAAATAGATTTTTCTTATTAATTTAATTAAAAACTATACAAGTCTTAAAAAGTCAAGTATAAATCTTCTATTATAAATTTAATAAATTTTTATATATTTTTAATAAATTTTTATATATTTTTAATAAATTTAAAAATTTCTTACTTTTTTATTACATATATTTTTTCTAGTATATATAATAAATCCCAGGTAATAAGTTTTTTTAACTTTAAACTTATATTTTTTAAAATCTAAATATAGTCTAGCTATTTTTAATTTTTTAAATATTTTTTATACATGTGCCCTATATTTCTTTAATATATTTTTTAAATAAATTAAAATATTATTAATATAGGCTAAATAAAATTAATCAAGATAGTTTTTTAATATCTAATTAATATATTTCTAAAAGGTAGAGAGAGTATTAGCTAGATTAAATAATATATTTATTTATTTATATAGTCTATATCTTGTATAGAAGGCTATTATTTACTTTTAATTTTTTATAATTTTTAATTTATAAAATATAGTAGCCATGTCTAGTTTAGTAAATTGTTTAGCTTGTTTAATCTAGTTTAGAGTTTTATTAATTAATAAAAAAATATTAATTTTTTTGTAATAATATTTAATATTTAATAATTAATATAGAAATAAAATCTATTATTAGATTTTTATATAAATAAAATAAATACTATTACAAGAGAGTAATTTATATAGATAAACTTTTTTTTATAATAAATTAATAAGTTTTTTTTAGTATTACTAGCTCTTTTTTAAATATAGAATAAAGAAACTTTTAAAAAATTTTAAAATCCTTTTTTTCTTACTATACAAGCTCTATTTTATAATTAATTCTTTTTATAATAGAAAGAGAGCTTTCTAGCCTTTTTAAACTTAAAAAGATTTTTAAATTTCTTGTAGTATTCTAGCAGGCCTGTATAAAAATAATTAGTTTTTTTTTAATTAAAATTTTATTAATATCTGCTAAAGATATAGTAAATATTTTAGTTTTTTTTATTTTTTTTATAAACCCCTGTATTACTTATATAGATATTTATATAAAATTTAAAATAGGTAAAATACAGTATATTTTATCTTGAAATCTAATATTAGTTATATATAATTATAATTTTTTTTCTAGTTTACTATTATTATAGTTAATTCATAATATTCCTAATATTAGATTATATCTAGTTAATTAGATAAAATATAAAAACATGTTTTTTTTAATGAATTTTAATATCTAGTTAAATTTATATAATCTTGTCTAGTGTTCTAGAGTTTTTTAGTATTTTTTTTAATTTTTTTTAAATACAATAAATATAATAGATATTTAGTTTTACTATATAAATAATTTATTTATTATTATACAGCCTACTATAGTCTGATTAATAATAAAATATAAAATAAATAATAAAAACTTTTTTAAAATCTTGTACTAATTATAAATAATATTTAATTAATTTTTATTTTTTATATATAATTTTATACAGAATTTATTTTTGTTCTAGTTTTTTCTTTTTATTACTAGTAAATCTTTTTTCTCTAGCTATAATAGTTACTTGCTAGAGAGATTTAACAGCTAGATATTTATATTTTTATATGTAGTATTTTTTATTTTTATATTATATACAGGCTTTTTTTTTCTCTAGATTTCTATAATTCTCTAGTTTATTTATATTACTTTTTTTTTAAATCTTTATATATAACCTAGTAATTCTTTTCTAGAAAGTAGCTATCTGGGCTGTTACAGGCTTTTAGTTTATTTAATTTTAATAAATAAAACAAGATTTTATTTTAGCTTGAATATTATTTTAAACAGGCAGTTAATTTATATAAAGCTTTTTTTTATTTAGTTTATTTTTTATATATTATAATTTATTATTTATAGCTAATTTTAATTATTTCCTGCAAGAGTTATCAAGTAATAACTATATTTAATAGTTTTTTTTATATATTACTCTAGTTAATATTTTTATATCTAGTATAATTTTATTAAATTTATTTAAAAACTTTTTTAATTTTTTTTTATTTTATAATATTAATTTATACAAGAGCTTTTTTTTATTTATTAAGATTTTTAAAAGCTTTATTCAGAATATTAGAGAACTTATTTTAATATATAAAAATAAATTAACCTTGTTAGAAGATTAGCTAGAATAGTATTCTTTAACTAGCTTTTTTTTAAAAGTTAGCTATAAATATAATAAACTTTTTTTTAGTTATATAGTAAATAGTGTTAATTATAAATTTCATATAAAAATTTATTTAAAATAAAAAATAATTTTTAAAATCTTTTTTAATAAAAGATTCCATGTCCAGGTAATATAATCTAGGCTAATTATTACTAGTAAAAATAAAAATTATTTATTTAATTAATAAAACAGGAATTATATTATATATTCTTTATTAAAATTTTTATATAATAATTAATTTAGCTTGTAATTAATAATTTTATTCTCTCTAGAGATAGAACTCTATATATATTTTTTTTAATTATTAGAGAAGAATTGCCATGTTATTAATATCTATTTTATAAAAAAAAATTATTTTATTTTTTTATAAGTAATTTCTAATATTATAAAATAATATAAACTAAACTAGTTTATTTATGTTATATATATACCCAGAAATTATTAAAAAATTATAGAATATAAAAATTGTTTTTAGAGTTTTTTATATGGTCCTCACTACCTGGAATATTACTTTGTTTATTAAGAATTCTGTCAAGATATAGTTCCAGGTTTGTATATAGGAATATAACTATAACATAATCTATTTTATTATTTAAGTTTTTAAATAATTACTTAAGTTACAAGGGTTAAAGTATAGTTAATTATATAACTAGATAGTTTAATCTTGATAAAATTTTTAATTTTTTTTTAATAATATTAATTTATTTCTAGCTGTTATCTATTAAATTATATTATCTAGATTTTTATATACTATAGTTATTTTTATTAATTTATATTAAAACTATTATATCTTGATTATTTTTATATTTTAAAAAGGCTAGTTAGGCTAACTAGAGTTAAAAAGAAGCTTTAGTAATTTAAATTAACTTAATTAAAAATCTTATTTAAATTAATTTAGTTTCTCTTCTATCTTTACATTTATCTTTATTAAGTATTTTACTAAATTTAATTATTAATTATTTATTTATTACAAGTTTTCCAAGAGCCGATGATTAAATAATTTTAATTGATAAATAATTAATTTATTTTATTTTAGAGTAAATTATAAACCAGTGTTTTTATTAGTTAAATTAGTTTTTTTATTTCCCTGATTAAAAAATTAATAAACTTTTTTTTAATTAAATAGTACAAGAACTGTTTAAGATTACTAAAATAGAAAATATCTTAATATTTTTTATTTTTTATAAATAGTTAGAATATCAGTATTTTTTTTCTTTATCTAAATCTAACAAGCTATTAAAAAATTCTTTATATTTATTTTTAATATTATTAATTATTTTTTATCTGTTTAAAAGTTTCAAAAAAATATTATAAAATAACAGTTGCTGCAATAAACAGTTTTAAAAATAAATAATTCTTTTTTTTATAAATTAATTACTGTTTAAAATTTGTCTTTTTTTTAATCTATTATCTCTATATATATTTTATTTTTTTTATTAATTTCTAGTAAAGGATCACTAACAGTCACAAAATTTTTAAATATATTTAATTTATTTTCTTATAATATATAATCTCTATTTAAAAGATTAAAAACTTTTAGCTTCTTTAATTTTTAATACTAATAAACTATTTTTATTAAATTTATTATTAAAAGCTTTAAAAATATTATTTTACTTACTTTAGTGGCAGAAGCATTTCCAACCTTATCTAAACTTTTAATTTTTTATTTAAAAGTATAGTAAATCCTGGTGAGCTAACAGAATTATTTTAATTTTTATTAGCTAGAGTAGCTAGATCTTTAAATACTAGAAAGATTAATCCTACTAAATTATTTTTTATTACTTATTTTATTTAAATACAAGATAATCTAATAGATTTACATGTAATGTTAAAGAACACTTTTTAAAAAATATTAGCTTATATCAATATATAGCAAGTAAGAAATATAATAAAAAAATCTGATAAGTTACTAGATATAAATTAATTTTAATTATCTTAGAATTACAGCTATTTTTTTTTAATTTATCTATAAAAAATAAAGAATCTTTAAATTATCTAGAAAAAGGCAATAAAAGCTGCTTTTATAATAATTAATATAAAAAAATAGTTAGAAAATAAAAAATATTAGATATTTTTATTTTAATCTAGCAGATTTCTCTTTAATACAAGATATAGGTTTTAAAATCTTTTACAGGAATATATATATTTTTATAACTAAATTAAAGATATAATAATGGATAAAAGTAAAAAAGTAATTAAAACTAATATTTTAAGTTACTTAAAAAATACTGCTTTAAGAAAATTTATTATTATTTTTTTATGCCTAAGAAATATTAAATATACAAGATTAATTTAAAATATAATTAAATTTTTATTTTAATTAATAAGTTTAAATCCAGAGTATCTAAAGTGCTTAAATCTATTTTTATAATATATTATAGTTTTAAGAAACTCAGGGTTAAAAAATACTAAAAACTTTTATTTAGAAAATTTTGAAACATGCTAGAAGAGCTGGTTTAAAAAATAAATATAACTAAATTTTTATAGCTACGAAATATGTTAGATATTATATTTAAAATATATATTTTTAAATTAACAGCTTTTATTATTTTGTCAAAATTTTTAGAATATTTAAATATTAAATATAGAATTTAGAAAAACATGATTATAGCCTGTTAGCATTATCTAAAATAGTATAAATATCTAAAATAATTATTTAGCTTTAAAACCTAATTTTAGAAGCTTTAATTCTAAAATATTTTAATTAATATAATCTTAAACTAATCTATTAAAAAACTATATCTAAAGTTAATTAGTTATTTCTAAAAATTATTAAATAAACTATTTATAGTATTTTTTATTAATTAACCACGTCTAGTTTAGACATGGCCATGATAGAGAAAATAACTAAATATTATAATATTAAAATTAAAATTCTTAGTTTTAAAATAAATAAATAAATAATATAACTTTTATATAACTATATAATTTAATTTTAATCTTTTATTAATCATGTCAATCAAGCAAATATTAATTTAGAAAATGCTAGAAGCCCTAGTGCTAATAATACAGATATTAATTTAATAATTTTAAATTAAATTATTAGTTATATAGTATTTTTAAATATATATAATAGTTAAGGCTATGCTTGGTATCTTTAGTAAATAGTAATATTAATTTTATTACTAAACATTAATCTTTCAAAGCTTTTCAAGGAAATATTAATACTAAAAATTATTTTAAAAATATTAAAAAAGATTAAAATAATAATTTTATAGTTATAATTATATATTATAACTAAATTAATAATAATATATACTATTTATAGTAAAACTTTTTTTAAATAGTTTCTTGTATAAATATATCAAACAAAATTATTTTACTATTTTAAAATCTACTAGTTATTTCTCTAGATAAAAAACTTAATTTAAATCTCATGAATAATCCACAATACTAGAATATATAACTATTAAAATAAATATAAAATCTTTAAAAGAGCTTTACCAGATTTGCCTTGATTTTAGATGTTTAACTACTTTTATTAATAATTAATTAGCTAGATAAATTATTAAATTATTTTTTTAAGTCTTAAAAAGATATTTTTGATCTTTATAAATAATATTAGATTTAAATATATCTTTATAAAGCAGCTATACTTTAATCTATATATGTTTATTTAAAAAAATAATTAAGACATGATTATACAGCTATTAATTATAGCTAGATTAATTAAAACTTTTAAAGCTAAGCTTTTAATTAGTATAAATATTTTAGATAACTTTAAATTTTTACTTAATTTTAATTTGTGCAAGATAATTATTTAAAATTATTAAATAATACAATTTATATTTAAAATTTAATTTAAATAAAATTACATTAATTAACTTTTAATATTTACAGGTTAAAATAATAATTATTTTCTATATTTAAGTAAGGGTTTCAGTATAGTTAAAAATTAATTTTCTAAATAATAAAAAATTTTTCTTTAAATCTTAACTATATACTGGTTTTGCTCTTTATTTATAATTATTTAATTCAAATTTTATTTTTACAATAACTTCTAATAAGTTCTTATATCATATTATAATTAATAAATAGACTAGATTAAATTATTTTAATAACCTGGATTACTTATTAATTTTTTAAATAAATAATAAAGCTATTTATTTAGTTAAGTTCATGCCTTTACTTTAATTATACTTTTTACTAGTGAATAATATTAAATTTTAAGTTTATTAATTATAGCTAACTAAAATTATACTTTTTAAGAAAATTTTTAATTATTTAATAAAATATTAATTTATAACTTACTAAAAGGCATGCAGAAACTAGTTTTAGTAATTAATCAATTTAATATTTAAAAAATAAATTCTTCTAAATTCTCTATTGCTAATATTTTAATTAAATAATAAATAAATTCTTCTAAATTCTCTATTGCTAATATTTTAATTAAATAATAAATAATTATTTTTTAAAACTAGAATAAAAAAAGACTTTTTTGAAACCTAAAATATATTAGTTAAAATATAGAGATTAAGCTTTAATTAATTAACTATTAAATTCTTTATACATATAAGATAAATTATAATAGGTAAATAAATATATTTTAAGTATTTATCTAGTTTTTATAATTTAAAAAATAAAAAAAGTTTTAAATAATTAATTTTTTAAAAAAAAATAAATAATAATTAATATTCAAGCATTTAATAAAATTATTAAATCTAATTTCTATTTAGTACTCACTTAAAATAATATATAATATAATTTAGGAATATTTTTTATAACTATTATTAATATTAAGACTTATTTTTATTAATAGTCAGTTAAACCAGAGTATTATAATTATTTAGATATCATTAGTTATTAAAATCAAGAGATTTTTAATATTATAATTATGGATTACTGTAATTTAGTAATTTTTATTTAATAATAAATAAATAAATATTTACAGAATATTAAATACTTTTATAGAGCATATATTAATAATATTATTATTATATTATTTATTTTAAAAGAATATCTTGATTATTTTTAACAAGTATTTTAAAAATTAGAGATACTTAATATTATCTTGAAATCTAAAATTTTTTTAATTATTTATTTAATTATTTAATTATTTAATTACTTGGACAACATGTTAATGTATTTAAATTTATTATTTAATAAAAAAAGCTTGCTATTATTTTAATACTATATTTTCTATTAATTTATGCTAGTTAGAGTTCTATTTAGATTTAACTAGTTATTTTTATCATCAGGTATCTTATTTTGTCTAAAAAAATAAAAATTTGAAAAAATAGAAAAATAACAAAAACTATTAGTAATAGACTATAAATATCTTATTTACTAATTTTACTTTAGCATAATTATAGGCCTTCAAAATTTTATATAATAGAATTTTATATTCTTTATTTACAGTATACCTTAATCCTGAAAAATATATTTATATTAATTTTAATATTTTTAAGAAATCTAGTTTTAATCTAATAGTTTATTATTTTAAAAATAAATAAGTTGAGATTTCTTTATTTAGAATAATAGTTTAACTTATCATGTTTTTTAGTTACACTTTAATTAATATAGAAAAATAATATTAGTTAATAAAGCTGGAGATTTTCTATATAGTTTAGTGTATTTAAAAAATATAATATTTAATTAAATTAGCTAAATATAAATATTTTACTATTTTTTATATTAATCATATAACTACTATTAGATTTTTTAAGTAAATTTTTTTTAGTTTACTTTAATAAAAATAACTAAATCTTTATTTAGTTAGAGCTTTTCAATATACAGAATAATTTTATATTTTTTTCTATTGTAAAAAAGAAATTAATAATATAGTAGTAAATATTTTTTTTATTTACTAAGAAAACTAAACATGAAATTAATTAATTTAAATCTAAATTTATTTTAGAGTGCTAATAAATAGGCTCTTATTACTTTAATAATTTAATTAATAATTTTTTAATTAAATTTAAAAATATTTATTATATAAATTATTAAGGAAGTCCTATTATTACTATATTTAAATAAATTAATAATAATTTATTATCCTGTATATTATATTAATTTAAAAAAAATTTTATATATAAAAAATTCCTAAATAATTTATAGATTTATATTTTTTAATTTTTAATTTTTAAGATTTTTTATCTTGTTTATAATTCTAAAAATTATTAAAAATATAAAGTAATTTTTAAATACTTGCAAGGATTAGTTATATATTAAATAATTAAATTTTTAAAAAAAGTATATCTTTTATTATCCTGTTTATAATTAAAATAAGCTGTTTTATTATAAATTATTTAAAGAGCTTTAATTAATTATTCTGATACTAGAATTTTTTTATATACTAATTATAGATTTTATTATTTAGTTATTAACTATTTTTAAAGATTATAATAAACTACTAATTATAATTAATAAATTTATTAAATAAATAAATTTTATTTCTAGAAAATATAAATAAACTATATTTTTATAGAGAAAAAGCTTTATAATATATTATAATATTTTAATTAAGAACTATTTATATTATTTTTAATTATAATCTAATATTTATATCAGGATTCTAGTAAAAAATTTTTTATTTAAATAATTTAAAGTTTTATAGTTATATTTAATTATATTTATTTTTTATTTTTTTTTATAATTTTATCTCTTTAACTTCATTTTTTATATTTCTTTTGTTTTAATTAATTTTTTTTCTTTTTAATAATTTTTTTAAAAATAATTAAACCAGTGCTCCCTGTTGGCAATATTCCTGCTTGGTTTAGTAAATTTTAAAAGTATATTAAATAAATTAATAATTTTTATAATCATAAATCTAAATATTCATTCCTGCGTCTATGATATTAATAATAGATCTAATATTAAAACTGGTATATAAAAAAGATATAACTATATTATTACTAATATATAGGCACTTTACTAAACTTTTTTTTTAAATATTATAACTATATTATAAATTTAGCTAATAAAAAAATAACTATTTCTTATTACTTAAATATATCTCTTTTTTTATAATTATCCTGAAATCTAATTATTAAATTAAGCCTTAATTAATATTTATAAATAAAAAAATTATAATATTATTTAAAGCTAAAGTACAGGTTCTAGTATATAGAAAAATTAATTTTTTTATATATGTAGTTAATAATAATTTCATTTATATTTATATAATTAATTATTTTTTTACCTATTATTTGAAAAAAATATTTTCTATATAATAATAGATAATAATAATACTGCACTAGCTATAATATATCTAGTATTATAAATATTTTTATATTTTTAATACAAAAATAAATTTTAATATATATTTAATAATAATATTACAGTTTATAAAAACTCTAATACTATAAATATACTTTGTATTATTATTATATATTATTTTAATATATAAATAAACACTAACAAGATTAATATATTTATAAAAAATTAAATATAAATTAAATTATATTCTAACTAAGAAATAAAATAAAATAATAATTAAAAAAATATCTTTTATCAGGCCAGGATAAGTCTATAATAAATAAAGCTTTTAATAAATTACACTATATAAACTATATAAATTAATTTTATAATTTAACTTGCATAAAAGTCTCTGTTTTTATTATAATAAATAAACTAAAAGTATAAAATACAGGTTATTATCCAGCTGCTGCTAGAGAGTTTATACTAGATAAATTAGATATTTTAATATAGTCTAGAATTAAAAAGTATATAGTTATAGATTTTAAAAAATTTAATTTCTACCTCCTGAGCAAGCTTATCAAGAAAAGTAAAATATATACTAAATTCTTAGATAAAAAAAATATAATATTAATCGTTCTAGTGAACCATGAAATATAAGAAAATCTTTATTAATTTTAAAAAAATATTTTTTACTGCTCCTGTACTCACTTACTTTAATCTTGATAAAAAGACTTGAATAAAAATAAATATCTTTAATTTTATAATTATAAGAGTGCTATTCTAGATATATAATAAAATCTTGTATTTTATAGCTTTTTTTTAAAAAAAAACAATTTTTATAGAGACTAATTATATAATCTATAATAAGAAACTATTTCCTATTATTTATATTTTTAAAACCTGGCAGCTTAAACTAACTAGTATTATTTTAAAAATCCCTGTCAAGATATATTTAAATTACTAGAATTTTAAGCATTTTATAATTATAAAATAACTAAACTATTACCAGGCCTGCTAGATAGAGTTTCTCTTTAAATTTAATTTTAAAATTATATATTAATCAGGCAAGCAGGATAAAAAATTAAATATTTTAATTTATTAATTATAGAATTTACTAAAAGGCTTTAAAATAATCAGAAAAATAAATAATTTTAGACTATATTTAATAATAACTAATTTAATAAAAATATTTAAAAAATAATCTATATTATTTTCTATATTACTATAAGATTAATAACTTAAGCCATATAATCTCTTATAATCCCCACTATTATTTTTTTATCTCTAGCCTCTAAATCCTTTATATTTATATTTTTTAGCTCTAAATTTTCTATTACCCCTGAACTACCTATCTCTCCCACACTTAAGATACCTGCTACTCTAGAGAGGAAGATAGTGACTATATGTCAGATAAGGTCTATCAGTCCTTCCTAGGATTGGAGATCTTAGGATATTCAGTGATCAAAAGAAAGAATATAAATATAATAAAAGTATTCTAAAAAATAGACTAGTTTATATTCTAAAGATAAAGCATGATAGAACTAACTAAGATCTGGTAATAACTATATTTATATACTTATATTTTATTATAATTATTATAGTTAAAGACTATATTCCCATATTTTTTTATTATAGCTATTATAGTTCTAAGCTCTGCTAGCTATACTAGTATTTTTTAGTATTATATTAATATAGCTATATTGCTATAATTAGTTAGAATATCTTATATCTGTAATTATATTATACTAACTGTAATATAGCTAATCTATTAGCTGATAGTTACCTGATTCTCTGATAATTTCTTTTTTTTATATTTTTTATTTTTAAAAAAATAAATATTATACTTTTTTTTATCTTATACCAAGATAATTATCTTTTTTTTATTTTTCTGGTAAGTTATGCACTAACCTGTTATAGTATTAAAGGCTAGTATAAATAAAAATTAATTAAATTAGTATTTAAAGAATAATAGCTTTGTTATAATTATTTCTTGTATTTAATATAATTATTTAAATAAATTATATATTAAAATTAATAATTCTAGTTAATATAGTAAATATATTTAATTAGATTATAAATATATTAAAGATTAACAATTTTTTTTAGATAGCAAATAGTATTAATTAGTGAATGCTTAAAATAAAATTTATAATTAGAAATAAGAAACTTGCATGATAATAGCAAAGACTATAATAAAATTAGATTATTTTTAAAAGCAAGATAATTTATTATAAAAACATGCTGGTGACTTTATTATTTATAATATAAAAGAAATTAAGAATCTGAAAAGACTGAAGAAAGAAGAATAAAAATAAAAAAAAAGAAAAAAAAATAAATATGAAATATTTGGCTATATTATTATTTTTTAATTTTTTTACTGGCCAGGTTATTATGGCCTTTTCTTTGCCTGATCTTGATTTTTTAATTTTTAATTTTTTATTTTTTAATTAATTTATTACCAGTATTCCAGAATCTTCTTATAATAGTTAAGATTTTAAATAGATTCTTATATATTATTTTCTAGTGAGTATTTTATTTATTTAATAAAATAATAAATTTATTTTTTTTCTAACTTTTAGTCCAGAATCTTTTTAATTTTATATTTATCTTTACTATCAGTTACTTTATTATTAGTATTTTTTTTATTTAGTATTAATTCAAGTAATAAAATATAAAATATCAGGTAAACTTGCATGCTTTTTAATAATTTTAAGTGATAGTTATTATTAGCAAGTTTTTTTTATTAATCTTAAATAGTCTATATTTCAAGGCGTCTAGTTTATTACTTGATTATCTATTTTAAATATTAAAATTTTTATTATTTTTAATTTTTTATAGAAAATAAACTTTATTTTTTTTTAAAAAGTAGCATGTCCTCATGTTTCTTATTATAATAAAATTTTATTTTTTTTTCTATTTATTTAATATCTTTAGTAATTATTTAATATAGAACTTGGAGATGTGCTATTTATATTAAAATATTATTAAATTATTTTTTTACTGAAAAGATCTTCTAATCTATTCTTGGTTATTGTCCTAGATTTATATAATAAAATATAATATTTATTATTATATTTTTTATGTTATTTATTATACATTATATTATTAATATTAATTTAATCTAATTATCTTGATTTTAATTAAGGTAATATTGTAGATATTATTTAATTATCTAGATTATTTTTTCTGTCTGTTTATTAATCTATTAATAATTTATAATAAATAATTATTATATAATTTTACATGTTTTTATAATTATTTTCTAAAATTATAATATAAATAACTTGTCTTGATTAAATATAATTATTTTTAGTAATTTTATTTAAGTAAATATTTTTTATAGTATCAAAAGTACTAGTTACAGTGTATTAATATTCTTGAATACTGGTTAAATAATTATATATTTTATTAACTTATTAACAGTCACTAATACTTTAGTGTATATAATTCCTGTCACTAAATCTTTAAATAGTGATAATTCTTGAATAAAATCTATAGTAATATTTTCTTATAATATTCCTGTTATTTTTTCTATGCGCATTTTTTTATAAGATTAATATTATAATAATTTATTTTAATTATAGTTTTTATATTTAATAATATAGTCAGTAACTTGTTCATGTGTTTATAGAAAAAAGTATATTCTCTAGATTTTTTTAATTATTTATTTAATCTCTTAATATTTTTTTAATAATAGATTATAATATTATTAAATTACTTTTATTATCATGCTTTAGAATATTATAATTAATCTATTTTATAAAAATATTATATTTTATTCTTTTTAATATCCTGTATAAAATCTCTAGTTTTGTAATCTTTTATTTTTTTATTATTTTTTTATTATTTTTTTATTATTTTTTTATTATTTTTTTATTATTTTTTTATTATTTTTTTATTATTTTTTTATTATTTTTTTATTATTTTTTTATTATTATTTTTTTCTTTTTTTTAATAAATTCATAGTTATTAATCATGATTACTGTTGCAAGCTATATATCTTGATTAAATTATAGATTATTTTTATTTTTTTATAATATATTTATTTCAGGGTTTTTAATATTTATTATATAATTAGATCTTTAACTGAGCATGTTTGCAGTAATATTCTTTTTTTTTATTAATATATTTAATTTAGAATTTAAACCTTGATAATTCTTGAGCCCATCTAATTTATTATTTTTTAAACTTTTTAATTATTATAAAATATGTCAGGTTTTTATAATTAGTCTGGATAATTATTTTATATTTTATTTTTTAAAAATAGTGTTTTTATTTCCTAAATCCTTCAATAATTGCAAGTGCTTTTTAGTTATAAATATTATGGTTTTATTTTACTTGCTTTATTTTTTTAAGTAAAAAATAATAATTTTTTATTTTTTATTTTTTTTAATTTATTCAAGAACTAGTCTAATTACTTCTTTGAATGCATTAATTTTTATTAAACTTTATAACTTTAAATTAAAGATATTAATAATTAATTTTTTTGCCACTAATTTTTTAATCTTATTAAAGGCTTGATTTTGTTTATTATTATATATAAAAAGTTTATTTTTTATAGTAGTTTGGTTATCAGGATTGCAGTTTAAAAATAATTTATAAAAAATCTTTAAATATATCCTGTAAGTTCTAGAAATTCTTGTATTTTTTTTAATTTTATTAGTGTTAGCTATTTAAGTATTTTATAATTTTTTTTAAGAATTTTTAATTCTTCTATTGTAAATATTATCTCTAAATATTTAATTTTAATTGTGTTAAATTTGCATTTCTTGATATTTAAACTTAGTTTTATTTTTCTAAGTTTTTTTATAACTTTCTTGACATGTATTTTATACTTTATTTTTATTTTTAAAAATATAATAATATTATTAAAATAAATAATAATAAAGTTATTTAAATATTTTTCTAGTATATATATTATATACCTTGTAAATTGAGTAGGTAGTTATTTTAATTTTATTAGTACTATAACCTATTTATATAGCCCCATGTTAATTAAAAATCCTGTTTTTTTAATATTTTCTTTAGCTATAAAAAGATTAAAATAACTTTATTTAAAATTAAAAATTATTAGAATCTTCATGCTAAGTAGCATATCTTATTTTTATTTTATATATAATGCCTTGTTTGCATTATTAATAATTATTTTATTAATTACTTGATAGTTAATAATTATTTTTATTTTACTATTTTTTTTTAATACAAATATTAAATAATATAAGATTTATTCTTGTTTTTTTTAAATAAATCCTGCTTGCTTAAATTCTTGAATAAATTTTTTTTTAATTATAGTTTATTTTATAATTTTTATTTTTATTTAACTTGCAGTAAATTTTCTTTACTTATTAACAGTATTTATGCTTAATATTTATCAGGATATTCTGGTAGTTAATAGTAAGATCTTGTAAATAATTTTATAAATTTGTAATATTTCTCTAGTAGTTATTATAAGATTTTTGTAAGTTCTTTCTTGTAGATTTCTTTTAATTTTATTTATTTTATTAACTTGTTTATCTTTTCTTGCTATTTTATTATTAGATTAATTTATTTTATTTTAATATTTATTAATATTTTATTTTTTTTATTAATTTTCTCTAGATTCTAATTTTCTTGTCATGTAATTAAAAATTTTTTTTATATCTTAATTTCTCCTATTATCTAGTTAATTCTTAAATTATATTATTTTAACTAATTTATCCTGATAACTGTGTTATATAGTTGTTTTTATATTAATATAATCTTGAATTTAGTTTTTTTAACATGTTATTCTAATATAATAAAAATTATTTTACTATATATTTCTGGTTCTTGGTGCATGAGTTTTCTATTAAATCTAAAAAATTTTTAAATTTTTTTTATTAGTTTATTAGTAATCTTATATTTTCTATATAATTAATTTTTATAAATTTATTTAAGGCTCTTGATTCCAATAAGATTCATGTATTATATTTATTAATCTAAATAATAATAATAATTAAAATCTTGCTACTATTAGCAGTGTATAATTATATTTTATTTTAGTAAATATAGTAGTATTCTTAAATTTTTTTAAAATATTTATTTTATTTATATTATTAAAGTTAGTTTTTTTAATATAATATATAATTAATTATTTTATAGTCTATTTCTAATATTATACTATAATAAAAATATTTTATCTATATTTTAATATAATTATATTGTAATTTATTAAGAGAGAGCAGTTATAGTTTAGATATTATAAAATATTTAGAGCTTGTAAATATTAAAAAAAGTATTTTTTTAAATATATTCAGCATCTATTATTATAGCATAAACTCTAGTTAATTATCTAGTAATTATTTTCTTCTAGTGCTAGATAGTAATAATATAAGTATTTTCTAGTATATTTAATTTATTTACTGCAAAACTATATTTTTTATAATATTAATATTTATTAATATTCTTTAGCTAAATAAATATTAACTTTGTCATGTTCTAGGTATTTATAAAATATTTATTCTTGATATTTTTTATATCTTATAATATAAATCTGCTATATTTATTATAACTTTTCCTAATAGGCTGTTAAAGCTAGTATATAGATACAGGATTTATTTTTTTTTCATGATTTAATTTTATAATTTTTTTAGTTTAAATTTTATGGTCCAAGTATTAATTTATTACTATTTTTTTAATATCTTAAAATATTAGTTAATACTATATTTCTTTAACTAGACTAGAGATCTTATCACATGTTCTATTATAATTTTCTTATTTAGTAGGGTTTTTATTATTATATAACTACTTATTATTTTTAATTAATTTTAATCTTTTTATCAGGTTTATAGAATATCTCCTATGTTTAATTAATTCAAGTTTTTTATTAAATATTTTTTAAAATATTTTATTATTATTATTTAAATCATGTGCTTGCAGGGCAAGGTTTAATATATTTTTAGTATTTTTAATATTTTTATTTTATTTATTTTTATTAATTTTATTATTTTCATCTGCATAGTCACTAGTATTATTTTTAGGTATCTGTTTTTATTATAATAGTTTTTTCTTGTTATTTTATTAGTTAATGTTATTCTTGTTTTTACTTGCTATTTTATTAGATTTATTTCTAGATTATTTTTTATTTTTCAGTTTATTATATTCTTGTTTAAATATTTTTTTATAATAGTAATTATTAAAAAGACAGCATGTATATATGAATTCTGGGTAGCTAGCCTGGAATTATTTAGTTTTAATTAATAATATCTTGTAATATATCCTGGTTTTCTATACTTGTAATATTTTCTATTAATTTTTTTTTATTGTTATTATTGCTCTAGTTCTAACTCTGGCTAATAGTAGTATTTAGTTATATTTTAATATCTTTATCTTAGTTCTTCTAGTACTTCTTGTTTTTTTATTCATTTTTAATCTAGTTTTATTATTATTTCTTGTAGTATTATTTAATAAAACAGTTTTTAATTTTAGATATAATATTAACTATTTTATTCAAGATTTTAGGTTTCTTGAGCATGTACATTATTATATTTTTAATTTTAGATTTAAAAATTTAATAATATTAAAATTTTAAAGCTTTGTTTTCTTAATTAAAATTTAATATAATTTAGTAAAATTTTAATATAAGTTTTTTAATACTTATCTTGTGTCCTTGATATAAAATATATATTTATTATTTAGTAGTTTTTTTAGTATTAGGGTCTCCAAACACTTTAATAATTTATTTTTTAAAGTTTTTATAATTATTAAAGATTTTTTTTATTTTTTCTTGTCTATTATTTATCTTATTTTCCTGGTAATCTTTTATATAGAGTTTAAACTAGTTAAATATTACTTTCTTGAGATAGGTTCTAGTAAATATAATCTTATTTATTTTATTTATATTTTTAAAATTATTAATATAGATATACATGTTTATAGAAATTAAATATTTTCTAAAAATAAAGTATTTATCTTTAAATTTCTTAGCTTTATTTGCTTTAATCTCTTTAAACTTCTATATTTAACTAACTTGATTAAACAGGTAATTGATAGCATTTTCAAGCTAGTTAATTTTTTTAAAGTTAATTAGTTCTTTATTTTTACTTGCAAAGGTAGTAGTTATCTTGATAGTAAGTTTAGTGTTATTCTCTATATTAATAATAGATATTATATTTATTTTTTTTAATTTTTAGATACTTTATTATTAGATAAGGTCTATTAATCCTTTCTAGGATTAAAGATTTTAGAATATTTAGTGATTAAAAGAAAGAGTATAAATATAATAAAAGTATTTTAAAAAATAAACTAGTTTATATTCTGAACATAAAGCATGATAGAATTAATTAAGATTTAATAATAACTATGTTTATATACTTGTATCCTGTTATAACTATTATAGTTAGAGATTATATTTCTATATTTTTTTATTATAGTTATTATAGTTCTAAGCTCTACTAGCTATGCTGGTATTTCTTGATATTATATTAATATAGCTATATTACTATGATGAATTGAAACATCTTATATCTATAGTTATATCACGCTAACTGTGGTGTAGCTAATCCATTGGCTGATAGCTGCCTGATTCTCTGACACTATACTAGCTATATTAGCTAAATAAACTATTATTAAAAAATTATCAGACTCTAGCTTTAATATAAACTCTAAACTAAGTAATTCTTTAGATAATCTCTAACGCTTTAAAAACTTTAAACTTCTGGAGAAAGAGGACCTCCTAGATAATCTTTTTTTAAAGATGCTACTTGAAAAAATATATGATAAAATAGATAAGCTTGTTTATAATATTATTATAATAATAAACTAAAAATTATATCAACTATTTTTTTAATACTTAACTAGGGATTCTATATCTTCATAAAAGATCTTTTTATATATAATTATTATTTATAAATTAGTATTTATAAATTAGTATTTATAAATTAGTATTTATAAATTAGTATTTATAAATTAGTATTTATAAATTAGTATTTATAAATTAGTAATTATTTTTATATTTCTAAAAAAGTATCTGTAGTATTAAATTCTAGAAATATATTATTAGCCCTGTACTACTAGCTATTCAGGCATAAAAAGTATATATTAAATATTTTTTAGAACTATTACTAACCTGGAATAAAACAAGATTATTTAATATATATAAAATTTTATATAACCTGCTATTAAAATTTTTAAAAGTCTAGAATATTAAAAAATAGGGCCTGCTTAAGCCTTTTTTAATCTTAAATTATAAATAGCTTGACCTGTTAATAGATTTTATAAATTTTTAAATACTATTAATAACTTCATGTACTGCTATAATCTAGTAATAGTTAACTATTTAATTAAATAATATATCTTTAAATTTTTTTAAATTAAAAAAATTAAAGAGCTTGCTAAAGTTATATATTAATAAATTTTCTATAAATTTAAATATCTTTAATTAATTATTTTAGATTAAAATAGTGTCTTTGCTGCCATTTCTAGCATTAATACTGTGTTTATTATTATATTAAAGTTAAGCTATTAATAGTCTATTATCCTGAAACTAACAGCCAGTTTAAAAATATAATTAAAAATCTAAAGAATTTTCTTTCTATCTATATTAACTATATATAAAATAACTAGATAAAATATTTATTAAATATCTAGCTTGCTATTAACATCCATATGAGTAAGTCTACTAGAATAACACTATTTTTTACTAATTATAGTTATTATCTTTATACTAGGATTAAACCCCCTGACATGTTTAATCTTTTATTAAATTTATAGATATTTACTATAAATAAGCTTATTAAATATAATAAATAGATTAAAAAATTTTTTATAATAAATTTACCTGGATCTAGGAGTTCTATAAATATTATATTAATATTTATTAATAACTATATTTTATATACTAGGCAGGAGACCAAGTCTATATATTAATATTAAATGTTTTAATTTATAACAAGAAAATAATTCTCTATATTTAAAGTATTTTAATTCCTGGCCTATTACACATGTTATTAATAATAAGACTCATAAGGTAACTTTCCTGGATCACATGTTTCAGGCTAGTATTTATTTAGTATTTTACTCTTGAAAGCTTTATCCTGCTTTAAATAAATTTTATTTTAAATAAATAAAAAAGCCTGACTTTTTAATTCTAGTCCAGGATAATAATAAGAATAAATTACATAAAAAATAAAATTGTCAAGGTCGTGAAGGAAACGTAATATACAGGAACCTGAGAGGTAGGTGCAGTTATCTCTGGTACAGAACTGATTACTGAGACATGGTGAGTCTATACCTCTGCAGGCTGATAAAGATTTTGTATAAGGTTACATGGCTGGATAGTTCTTGCTTAGTTATTATATAATAGCTAGGCCATTATATATAGTATAAATAATAATATAATTAATAAATATAATTTATAAATTATAATATTATTTTTTTATATTATATTTTTATAATTTTTAATTATATTAATCTATTTTATTAGTTATGGTAATAGTTATATTTTTTCTAGTAATTTAATTTTATAGTTAATAAATTATAATATATATTATAATTTTTAATAATTAAAAACAGTTTTATATTATTTTTATTATAATTATAGTTTTATTTTTAATTAGTAACTAGTAGTTTTAATTTTATCTTTATATATTATAATTATAGTTTATTTATATATATATAATCTTGTATATATAATTATTTTTTATAAAATTTTTTATTATAGTTAAATAAATTTTTATTATTTATTTTAGTTATATAATTATATTATAGTAATTATTTTAATATATATTAATATTGTTTTTTTTTTAGATTTTTATAATTCTTGTTATAGTAAATATTTAGCTTTTTATTTTTATTCTTGTAGTTTTTTATTATTTTTATTTATATTCAATATAGTCTATATTTTTTATATATAGTTTTTTAAATTATTTTTATTTATTATTTTTATTATAATTTTTTATTATAGTTTAGATGTATTTTTACTAGCATCTTTTTTATTTTATAACATTTTATTTTTTATTTATTATAATTATATATATTTATATATATTTTTTAAAATTCTAAATTATTAATTAATTATATTATTATTATTTACTAGACTTTTTTAAAAATACCTGTCTTTTATTATTTATATATTATCAGGGCCTGTTAGACTGTTTATTATACTTTTTTAGCTAATAATATAGTTAATAAAGCTATATCTCTCTCTTTTTCTTCATTTTAAATTATTATACCTGTTATTATCTTTCCTTTTTTATTATAAAGAAAGATTTTTATATTTATTATTTTTTAATAGTTAATTTTACTTATTTTTTACATTATAAAGTTTATATATACTTATTTTTAGGCAAGTACTAGTAATTATTATTATTATTACTATAATTATTATTATATAATTAAGGCCTATAAGTCTATAAATATTTCTATATTAATTATTAAGATTTTTTATATTATTTATTAATATATTTATTAAATTTCTAAAAGTTTATAGGCTTTAGCTATATAAATAATAGTTATAATTAATCTAGTTATTAATACTAGTTTTATTATAATTTTTATTTTTTTAAACTATTTACTATAGTATATAGCTTCCATGCTGTTATTTATTTTTATTATTTTTTTATTCTTATTACTAATCCTGCTATTATTACTGCTACTATTAATATAATTAAGCTTGTAATATTAATAGCTACTATTATTTTTTAAAATAGGTTAGTAATTATTCTATTTTTTAAAACTATATTAATTATTTCCTAAGAGCCTCTAGTTATATTTTTATTTTTTTTATTATTTTTTATAATGCTTTTATCTAGAATATAATTTTATTTATTTAATTTTTCTAGTATATTATTACTTCAGCTTAATAATATTTATAGGTACTGATTATTTTTATAGTTAGGGCTAAATTTAATTTTATTATTAGTTTTTATACTAGATATATTTTAATATAGATATTTTTTTAATTATATAGTTTTTTAATTATATAGTTTTTTAGAGTAAATAAATTTTATCTCTTGCAGGTATTATTTGTTTCATAGTTTTTTTTATAATTTATAACTGTTATGCTTACTGTTTATAGTATTTATTTTTATTTTTAATAAAAATACTAAATATTTCTATTTTTTTTATATGCTTTACAAGTTTTTATATATTATATTTTTCTAGTTACTCTAGCTATTTCATGTAATGTTACAGGCTATTTTTAAATTTTTTTTTAGTATCTTTTTAATCTAATACTTCTTTTCTTTCTTTATTAGAACTAGTTCTAATTATAAAGCTTTTAAAGAGTCCTTAGAATATAATTTAAGTAAAAATATATAAAAGATATTATAAATATATTTTATATTTAACAACAATTATAATCTATATAATTACCTGTTTTATATATTAATAATTTTAAAAAAGTTTATTTATTATTTTAATAACTTATGATTTAATCTGGCAGTTCAAAGATTTTTTATTTATAATATTATATATTTTTTTTATCTTGAAAAATAACTATAATAATATTTTTTATAATTTTATAATTTTTTTAGCTCTTGTAGTTATATTTTATAAGTTTTTATTTTTTATAATAAATATATTAATTTATATATTTACTTTAAATTTTATAAATATTTTTATAAATACTTTTTCTATAATATTTTATATTAATATATTATATATAAATTATAATATTAATAATTATACAGGCTAGTTATCTTATATTTAGTTTATATATACTTGTAAATAATATTCCAGTATCTAGTTTTACTATTCTATCTGTTTGTTTGTTTGTGGATAAAAAATGATTAATAATTTTCTTTATATCTAGACTATAGCAGAGTATTAATTAATAGTTATTAGTAAATATATTTTTTTTATTTATAAATATATTTTATAGGATTCTTACATGTATAAATATTTTATTTATAAATAATTTTATTAACTTTTTTATATTTATTTTTTTAGAGTATAATATATATCAGATATATTTTATAAATAGATTAATTATTACTAGAATTATATTATATATTTAATTATCTAAATATTTTATAAATAAAAGTTCTATAATAAAGTTCATGCTTATCTAGTTTATAAATTTTTTAGATATAGAAAGTGATTCTAGATATCCATAGGGCTTGTGCCTGTATACTATAATATTTTAGTAAATATTATATTTTTTATATATTTATCTAGTAATATTTACTGCAGATAGCTTGCATGATTTATTTAATATATTAATGTTTTTTTATAAGTTATTATAGTTTACTTTTATAATTTCTTTTTTTAATATAACTAATTTTAATATAGACCTTGCCTGTATATTAGAGAATCTTGTTTTATATTAATTATTTTTTGTATTTTTTATTTTTATTTTCTATTTTATAAAGTATTTTCTTACCTTTTTTATTATATTCTTAGGTAATTTTAATTAGATTAAGAATTATAGATTTTATATTCTCTAGATATAAGAAATCTATAGCTATTATTATTTCTAGTTTTACTTTTTTATTATTATTTTACTAGAGAGACTATCTAGTTAATTTTAAAATTTATTCTAGATTTATATTTTTTTTTATTTTTAAAATAATAGTTAGTTTTTTAGCTAGATGCATCTACAGGATTAGTTTTTTCTAGTTTATATTCAATCTTGATATTAAATACTACTAGTCTCTTTATCTAGTATATATATTTTTTATTTTATTTTTTTATAAATAGAAATATCTGCAAGTTACTATAATTTATAAATACCATTATTAAAAATTAACTTTTTTCAGGTAATAGTTTTATTAATAAAAGTATTTTATAATAAGTAGTATTTTAATATTCTTTATTTTATATTTTATCCCTATATCTATTAATTTACAGGACCAGAATATAATTAAATGCTAGTTTTTATTACTATTTTATTAAAATATAATACTTGTTATAGTAAATCCTGAGCTATCTATTTTTATTTTTATTAGCTTTTATAGATTAAAGTAATATAGTACAGGGTCTTTTATAAATTTTTTTTAAATTAATTAAAAATATTCCTGCTCTTTTAACTTATTATAAATACTTTATTATTTTTATAAATAAATTTATTTAAAAGTAGTATAATATAGCTATATTTTTTATAAACCTAGATTTAGGCCATTCTATAATTATATTAATGCAATTAAGTTTATTTTTATATTTTTAATTTTAATAATAAATTCTAGATAATTTATATAATCTATATAAAAGACATATTTATTTAATTTTATATAAAGTTAAAATTTCTATAGTTTTTCTAGTATTTTCTATACGTGTTTTTTATATTTTTTTAGAGTTTAAATAAATTAAAATATTATTCAGGTATACTATATAATATATATCTAGTAAATTTATAAATACTTTATTAATATATATTTAAAATATCACTAGTATATTAGAAAATTTAAAGAGTATAATTTAGAATTTAAATATTTATATTATATTTTAAATATAATTTTTTATTTATTATTTTTTAGATATATTTTATAATATATATTATAAAAAATCTTGTTGCATATATATTTTTATATTACTAAATCCATTAATTATTTTTAATATTAATAATAGCAAGTAACTATTTTATAGAATTATTATATTAAGACTCATAGTTAATGTATAGTTATAATTTCTTATTTTTTTTAAGTCTGAATAAGACTGGGGTCTCTGCTAGACTTTTTAAAGATTTAATTTATTTTTTTAAAATTATTTTTAAAATAGATATAAAGCATCTCCAGTTTAATAACTAATAATAAATAAATAGATTTATATAGAGATTTTTATTTTATAATATTTTTTAATATAACTTTATCTTTTATTACAAGTATATCTTTATACTTTTTATATCTCTCTAATAGCCTGTGTTTTATAGCTTTTTTATTTATAGCTTATAGCTTTTTCAGGGCTGCTATAAACAGGTTCTAAATTAATTATATAGGATTTTCTAGTTCTTTTTATATATTATTTTTTTAGAGATTCCTGCTTTATAGCATTTTCTAATATAACTATATTTTTTATTATATTTAATAGTATAATATTCTGCAATCTTATAAGATATATTATTTATTTATTTATAATATTTAAAAATACTAAATATATTTAATCTCTTATTTTTATTACTTTTATATAGTTTAATATATTTATAAAATAGTTAAAAATTAGTTCTTTTTTCTTATAATATTTCCAGGTTTTACTAATCTAGTTTACTATAAAATTTATAGCTTCTAGTTATAGCCAGTCTAGAATTGTATTATATTTTTAAATATTAACTACTTTAAACTTTTAGTTTATATACTTATAATATTTTTTAGTATTTTATATATATATTTAACTAGTAAAAACTATATAATATAATTTAATAGTTATCTATAGCTTTTATTTATCTCGACTATAGATTACTTTACTCTACAAATTTTTTTGCTCACGTTTAATTTATAAAATTAGTTTTTATATTTAAATCTAGTAGTATTCTAGCTGTTTATAGAAACTAGTTTTTTTAATTTTAATATTAAAAATTATTATTTTTTATACTAACTTTATTTACATAATCTCTAGTATAGTAATTATATATAATACTAGAATTTTTAAATAAAATCTTTATTATTCTATTACATATATTATTCTTCAATTTTTAATAGTAAATCCCTGGCTTTTTCTATGTATAGAGTAAAAGTAATATAATTTGGAAAATTAAATATATTTATAAAAAAATATAAAATAGAAAGCTTTATAAGTATATATTAATATTATCCCTGATTGCCACAGCATTGCATAGTATAGGTAAAAGTAATATAATAATAGCTTGGGCAAAATCTATTAATATAAAAATTAATAAAAATAAGCCTATAATATTAAAAAAATTATTATTACTAAATAATTAATAATTTTAAGTAAATTAAATCATGTGTCCTTTATATAATTACTAGTAGACTAAAAATAAATTAATTTTATATAGGACAGGTAAAATATATAAATTAAATTAAATTAACAGGCCTTTTATTAGATTAAGCATGAATAATTATAAAGACCCCTATTATATAATTAATAATAAAAAAGCAGACTGTTTTACAGGAATTATTTATAAAGTTATTTAAGATAATAATATAATAATTATAATAAATACTATTATTAAAAAAACTAATAACATGATTAGTTTAATCATGTATTACTAGATTATAGTTAGTATTACAGTTATATTTACTATTTAGCTAGATAAATATTTTTTATTAAAAAATATATTAAGAGCATTTAATAATCTAATAGCCTAAATTAATAGTTTTATAGTTATAACAGGTTTTTAAAGAAAGAGTATAATACTTAATTACTTAACAGTTTTTTATTATTATTACTCTAGTCTTGCTAGTTACCTATCTAAAAATTAAATAATATCAGGTAATAAGGCAATTTTCTAGAAAATAATAATTATAATATTTATATTTAATTATTTTTTAAACTATATTTCCAGGACTGGAGCTAGTTTATAAGTATAATTTAATAATTAAAACTTATTTATATAAATAGATATATTAAACTTTAATATTTTAAGCTTTATAATATTATTATTAATTATAGTTTTCTAAAAAAACTTGGTTATTATTATATATTTATTTATCTATATATAACTTCTTTTTTATATTAAATTATACAAGATATTAATTAACAAGTATTATTTATTTTTTTATAATCTATTACTTTAGATTATTTATATGCTATAATACTAATTTTTATATTATTTTTAATTAATCTTTTTTTATGATATAGACAAGATTAAATTATATATTAATTTTTTTAATAATTTTTAAACTACAGGAGACAAGATTATAAAAACTGCTTGACTTTATAGAAAACTATATATAGATAGATTAAAATAATAATTTAAGATAATTATCATTACTAGATACTATAATACAGAATTTTATAGGTAATATTTTTATAATTAAAAATTTAGATATATTTTTATATAATTTTTTATTTATTATATTTATAGCCAGATTTCTAGCAATCATATAATAGCATGTAGGACAATTCTTTAGCTCTAGGAAGTTCTTGTTTTTTAATATATCTAGATAATTAGAGAATCTAAAGGATAACAAGAAACCAACTATAGAAATTAATTATAATTATATTAAAAAAATTAGTGTTTTATTTTTCTTGCTATTTTTAGAGAAGACCTCCTGGTTACTGCTAACCCTAAATAGATATTATTTAATAGTATTAAAATTAGGTTTTATTTTAGCCTAAAATAAAGCTTATACAAGCTTATAGTAGGTATTATTAGGAGCACTTTTAATATTTTAAAAGGGGTTATAAAGATTAACAGGAATATCAAAAAAAAGAAAAAAAAAAGAAAAGGGCTCAGGTTATTTAAATAATAGCTTAATATAAAACATCAAGAGATAAAAAAGGAAAAAATTAAAAATGTAAAAATAAAAAAAAAATAAAAAAGTATTTTAGTTTTTAAATACAGGATTACCAGTGTTACTCACCAATCTTATATAATTATTAATAAAAAATAATATATATCTCACTAAATAATAGAGATTAACTTAATATTATTAGAAAAGAGTTACTAGCAAATAAACTTAATAAAAAATTAAAATAATTAATAGATAAAAATATAGAAATCATAAAAGAACAGTAATAAATAGAAAAAAATATATAATAAACAAGCAGCAAGCACTATAATATATAGATAGACTACTATAAATTTTATATATCTAAAAAATATTTAAAATATTTTATAATTAGTTTTCTATTATCCAGATATCTTGAGAATTATTATATCTAGATTATTATATATAAAATTTAAAATAGTTTTTACCTTAACTCTATACTTTTTAAAGTCTGTAATTAATAATATAGTTAATCTTATAAAACTAATACTTGTTCATGTTATTTTTAACATAAATAAAACTAGATTCTAGTATAATTTAATAAAAAAGATCATATATTAAATAATACTTAAAATATACTATACTAATTACTGGATAAAATTATTAGTTAGCTAGAAAATCTAGCTTGTAGGCTAAACAACTAATTTTATATGTTATAGTAAAAGAATCTATATATTAATTATTTATTTTATATATTATAAGAGCCCTTGCTATATAGCTCCTATAAAAATATAGTATTATTTAATTATTAACTATAAAAAAAACTAATTTATATTTTTAGTTATATATAAACTTGATATCTGTTATTACTAGCTATAAAATATTCTCTATTATCTCCCATGCTGCAATAGACTGAACCATCTAGTCATATTAAAGATCTAGACTAAGTAAATAATATAATTTAATTTTATATATTGGTTTATATAGGGATATGTTTATCAAAGTATTTTATAAGCTATTATAGTAAGCTTGTAAACTTAAAAATACTCTAGATTAATTAAAAATCTATTTTAATAAAGCTAGGGCATAGCATAAATAAATTTTAATAAATGAATTTAAAATCTCTAATAAATTATTAATTTATAAATAATAGTTTATTAAGTATAGACTCTTAACTTTAAAAAACTTAAATAATATATTCCATATATTAAAAATAAACTTAAAATCTCTATCTAAAATAATAATACTTAGGATTTTCTAGTCACCTAATTATAGATATAATAATAGAGCTTTAATTTATTACTTAGCTTTTTAATTCTTTGCTTCCAGTATTGCCATTATTTATTTTATATATTTATTAATAATTAATATTATAATATTATACTTAAAAAATTCCAGCATGGCCAGTATAATATTAATAATTAGGATACAGAAAAAGACTAGAGATATTAAAATAGGCTAAAATAAATTATTGTTAAGGCCACGCCTAGGCAAGTGAGACCCTAAACTAACCAAAAAGGCCATTATGATTACTTCTTAGAGTACTAATACTCTAAGAGATAATCATGCCTAGGAATCTACTTCCATGTTCTAGTAGCAATAAGCAATATATTAGGACTATAGTCCTAACAATTATATAGTTTATAATAATATATATATTTCTTGATATATTTTAAATAATATTTAGTATATTAATACACTTTATAGCAGGTATAGTTAAACATGAGTGCTTTTAGATATTGAATTATTTATTTTATATTAAATTATTCTTGAGTATCATGTGTAATCTTAAGCACTTTTTTATAATAGCACTCTAGGATATAAAGTTTTTTAGTATTAATATATAATAAATTATCTATAATTTAAAAAAAAATAGGTTCACTGGGCATGTAAATAACATGTTATTTATAATAATTTATATAATATAAGTCTAGTATAAATCTAACATGTATTTATTATTATATATTTTCTGAAATTATCTAAAAGCCCTATTAAAATAATAGTAAATTCAATATCTTTATACTAGCTAAATAATATATTTAGTAAGTTTTTAAAAATATTAGCTGCATAAGATAATTAAATCTTCTAGAAATAAAATATAATTATTATTAAAAAAATTAAAAAAATATACAAAAACCAAAAATATAAGCTAGAGAAGAAATTATATTTAGATTAATATATAATTTACTAAAAGAATTATGGAAAAAAATATAATAAAAATATATATATTTAATAAAAAGTTAAATAGTGTAAAAAATACGCACTACTATACCTGTTAATTAGTTAATTTCAATTACTTTATAAAGTTTTATAAATTAATATAATTAAAAAAAATCTTAATTTAATATTTACTCTCTAGATAATATTATTAGTATTAAAAAAATAAACTATAATAAATAGTTTTTAATTAGAAATAGTATAATAGATTTTAGTAGTATTAAATTTTTAGAATTAAAAAATAATTAAATAATAGATTTAACTATTATCTAGTTATAATATAATAGTTATTATTTTTTTTAGAGATATTTAGTTTAGATTAAAATATTATAATAAAAAGTCTAAACACTAATTTTTTTTTAACTTAAGCTGAATATTTCTAGATTTCTTATTATTTTTAATCTCTTTAATAGAAAAAAAGTTTTTTAAAATAATTTAAAATAAATTAATAATAAAAGTCACAGAATTTTAAAAGAATTTAAATATTATAATAACTAATAAATTTTAGCCAGGAAATAATATTATTTATTTAATAAAAATCTATAAATATCTCTTTTTAAAAGATAGTCAACTAAAGAAATTTAACTTAAATTTAATAAAAAAATATTTAATTAATTTTATATATAGTCTTGCAGGATTTATTCACTATAATACTTATTAAACATAGAAAATATATTTTTAGCAAGTTTTTAAAAAATAAAAATATTATTAAAATAGACTATATTTAATTAACCAAGAATGTTATAAATATAGTTTTCAAAAATTACTAGAGTATTAATAAATTTAAAAAATTTAAAAAAATATAATAATATATTTATAATATCTATATTATATATAAAAAGCTGTTTTTTATTTATCTTTTCTTAAATATAAATACAGTAGTAAATATTAGATTTCTAATAAATAATCTGAAATCTTTAAAATAAAAAATAAATAATAATAACTTTTAACTAAAATCTTATTAAGTTCTCTATAGTTTCTATCTAATTAAAAACTATTATTTTTTTAGTATAAATAAAATTAAAGCTCTAGCAAATTTTTAGAAAGTTTAATTTATTTATAAACAAGATTATTATTAATATAGTCATGTAAAATCTTTAATTTGATATAAAAAAAATAAATTAATTAATTTAAATAAAACTTTTTTAAATGCTGAATATTAATAGCATGATTAAATAAATTATAAAATAATAAAGTTTTTATTTTGTTAATAAAAATATTTTTAATAGAATTTTAATTCAGGGATAAGCTTTATTTCTATATTTAAATTTTATTTGCAGAGCACAGCATAGCATATATATCTAGCCTACCCTGTTTCTAGCAGGCTAATCAGAGGCAGGCAGTAAAGTCTAAATCCTGAAATTTTATTAATTCTCAAAAGATTATAATATTTTTTTTTATAAATTAATAAAAAAATAATTAAAATTAATAATACCTTAAACTATTATTAATAATTTCTTATTAAAAAATAAATATATAGATTTTAAAAAATTACTTTTAAAAAACTTAGGTTAGAATTCTAGTACATCAGAAGTTTTTTTAATAAATAACTATACAGTGCCTAGTAAAGAATTAAATAGTTTTTTCTAATAAATTAGAGGTAATAACTGGCATTTTTTATAGTTTATAAATAAATATAAAAAATAACCAACTACCTATATTATAAGTATAATAAAAAATATTTAATTTAATTTATATTTTTATATAAAATTATAACTAATAATATTAAGTTTTTTATAGTTATTTAAATTAAAAAATATTTCTATACTATTGTATACTTCAATAAATACATGAAAGAAAAAGATAATTCTTATTTTATAAAAAGTTAAAGTTATAAAATTTATTTTACTCTAGAGATTTTTTAAAAAACTTGTTTTATACAGTAAAAAAAGATTATACTTAGAATAATTTTAGATATTAGTTTACTAAATATTAATTATTATTATATTTATAGTATTATAATATTTTTTAATTCATTAATAAATTTTTATTTAGGCTTTTTTTATAATTTATTATTAAATAAAATAGATTGTTTTTATATAAGTATATTAAAAAAATAAAAATAAAAATTAATCATTATTTTTATTTCCAATTATTGTTTAATAAACTCTAATAATAAATCACTAATAAAACTATTTTATCTATTTTTAAGATGGTTAAAATGCATATTGTCTTATATAGTGGACTAGTATAAATAATATTTTTTAAAAAAATATTTTAAAATAATTAAATAAATATTAAATTCTTTAAAGTGTCAATCAAGTCTTTATTAGGCTTACTTTTATTATCATATTATATTAGGCTGGAGAATGGCAGTACTATAAATAAAAAAAACTTTTCTTACAGTTTGGCCAGGAGTTTTTCAAGTCTTTTAATTAATTTTTCGATTTTTTACTAATATATCAATATTGTCTCTGTCTATATATAACTATATATAATAAATAATAAATAAAAATTTATATTACTCTACCTAAAATTTCTATATTTTTTAAAAAATATATTATAAATCTAGAAATTATTTTTAATATTATTACAGACTAAATCCCAAGAAAAACTTTTGTAATTTAATTTAGATATTTAAAAATTACAGGTAAAAATAGGTAAATAAATTCTTGTAATATTTATTTATTTTTATTTTTTTAATATTCTAGATCCATGAAGTTTTTAGTTATTTTTAAATTAAATAATATTTTAGTTATCTTTTTATTAACTTGTATAAGTAATTAAAAATATAATTTAGATTCTATTACTATAAAATCTTTTTTTTGTTTAGAAAACTTTTTATTTTATACTTGTAAAAAATACTTATAATTTTTTTAATTTAATAATATATTATATTATTATTTTTATGGTAATTAGTTTAATACATGTTTTAATACTGTAGATATTTTAGATATTCTATATATAAATATTTAAATTATTTATATAAATAACTTTATTACTTTTTATCTAGTTATTATAATTAATATTATATAATACTTTTTAAAATTTTATATTATCAATAATTTATACTATAATAAGTTATTTAGAATATTTTTTTATAATATAAATTTTTAAAATAAAAAATATATTTAAAATATTCTAAATTACACTATTTATATTTTTATATTTTTAAACTATTTCTAGTAGTTAGGTAAATTATATATAATATTTTAAATATTTTTTTAAATATTTATTATATCTCTCTAGATATAATTTCTAGTTCTTATAATTATATTTTTAACAGCTTGAATTCTAGTGCAGGTATTTATTAAAAAGCTATTTAAAAATCTTGATTAATTTTTTTAGATTTTCCTGTAGTGCTTTAATTATATTATCTATGTAGTAAATAAATTTATCTCTATTATACATTAGATCTCTGGCTTACTATTATTAATATTATTTTTTAAGATTAAAAACTTTTTTAAAATATTTATTTCTTTAATAAATATTTTTTTACTAGATATAAACCTCTCTATTTAAGTCCTAAATTATTTATTAAATAAGGTAAATTTTTAGTTAATTATTGAGAAAGTACTATATATCTTATTTTAATCTAGTTTATTAATAACTTTTTTAAATTTATTTATTTTTTATTTAATATTTTTTATTAATCAAATAAAATTTCTATAAATATTTATATAAAAATTATTTATTGTTAATATTATTTTATTTTAGTATTTTTATTTTTTTTATTTATTATTATTATATTATAATTATAAAAAGTAATAAATTTACTAGTTCTTTAAATCTAGGTATTAATATCTTTTTTTAAATTACTTTCAAGATTTTTATTTTATTACTTACTTTTAGCTATTTTAATCTAGTTTTATTTATTTTATAGCTTTTCTTTAATCTATCATTTTTTAATTAATAATATAATTTATTATAGTTAAAGTATAGTTTTTTTACTAGTGCTAGCTATTCTTTTCTTTATTAAAAATATTATGTTAAATTTTATTAATTTTAATTTATAGAAATTATTATACTCTAGATTTTTTAATCATACAGGTTTTATTTTATTAATTTTATATAATTTATATTATCTGCCATCATTTTTTTTATTAAAATATAATATATTATAATATATTTATTAAATTCTTAATTTCTATAATTTACTTAAAATATAAAATATTTATTTTATTATAGTTTTAATTATTTTTATTTCTGCCATGAAAACTATTTTTTTAAATTTTATACTTTTATTTATATTTATATTATAATATAAATATACTATTATCTTATTCTAATTTTAATATAAAATTTTAAATTTAAAATTATAGATAATATTATTTTGACTTATTTAAAATTATTTAATTTATTAATTAATATTTTTAATTATATTAAAATCTCTCAAGCTACTAGTAAGATATTTTTTAAAAATATTATAGTTTTTAAAGATTTATTAAATATTTTCTATAATTTTATTATTACAATTCTTTTTTATTTATTTTTTTAAAAAATTTTAAAATCATTTATATGCAAGCCCTGTTAAATAAATTAAAATTATAAATAATTTTACTAGTATTATTTAGAAATTAATTTTAATAGATATAAAAATAAATATTTATTCAAATAAAAAAATATTTTAGTTTAGATTAGGTGCTATTAAAATGCTCTAGTAAATAAATTTTTAGTTTTTATAAAAATTTTTTATTTTTTCCTGTCTTAAGAATAGTAATCTACTTTTTTAACTAAAATATTTTTTTATTAATTAATAAACCTCATATATTACAAATAAATATTACTACAAATATTTTTTAATACTATTATTTTAATTTAAATTTACTAGTATTATTTTATTCTTTATAAATAATAATATCTTACATTAATTTACTTTAATTTATATTAACTAGTATTTACTTTATTATAAAAAAGATTTTCTAGCTAGTTTTTTAAACTCTAGAATTTTCATAAGCTCTATAACTAGTTTAATAATAAAATAATTTTAACTCTTTCCTGAAGTTATATATAATTATATTTAATCTTAATTATTTTTAAAACTTTTCTATACCCTGATATAGATATTGTTAAATAATAATTTTTAATAAAATACAACTATTTATTATCTGTAAATAATAATCACAAATATAGTTTAAAGAAATTACTCTAGTAAAAATATATTTAAGGAATAATTTAATATTAAATATAAAGAATTAAAAATCAATTAAATATTAATAATAATAAATATTTTTATATATTTTTTCCTATTTTTACTATATAATTTTTTAATAGTAATTTAGTAATAGTTATATACTTGATTAATTAAATTAATTATTTTTTAACTATTATATTAACTATTATATTTTTAGTAATTATATAATATAAAATTCTGTCTCATTTATTTAATTAGTTAGTTGCAAGGCTCTTGTAATGATGCCTAGTGTTAGCACTAAATTCTTATGCTTGGGTTTCTGTAACACTAATCTCTTAGTAGTTAAAATATTTATTTTTAATAATTAAATAACTATATATATTAATATTAATAATAGAAATTATTGTATAAAAAATTAGTTATTTTTTATAATATAGATACTAGAATAATTTAATTTTATTAAATTTAAAAAAACTTTTATAATATTATTTTCTATAAGTATTATTACAATAATATAAATATAATAATTAAAATCTTTTTAAAAAATCTTATTATTACTATTATTATTATGATTATATACTAATGTTATAAGTTTTTATATATAGATAATTAGCTTACTATATAAGTTACTTTTTTAGATATTTTTTAGAATTACTATCTTGGCTGCTAAATAAAATTTTTTAAACTAGAATTTAATAAATTTATTATAATTTTTTATATTAAAAATTTAGTACTTATATTAAATAATTTTTCATATATAATATTTAAATATTTCAATATATCTCTAGTATCAAGATATAGATTCATGTTATTTTTTCATAAATAAAAACTAATACAATAGCTAGTATTTTTTATAGTAACTTATAATCTAAATAATATAAATAATATAGATTTTTATATTAAAAAATAGTCAGTATTTATAATTAATTTTTATTTTATAGTAAATAGACGGTTTTTAAATTTAAAATTCTTTTTATTTAAAAAAAAAGACAAGTCAGGCATTTTAAAAGTCTTATTATTTTTATTAAATAATATTTAGTTAAATATATAGATTTTAAATAATTTTATTATTAATAATCTTAATCTATTTCAAGTCTCTTTATATAAATGATTAATTTATTAATATTTTTATTTTTACTAAAATTCTCTAGAGAAATATAAAATATTATAATATTATAAATTAAAATCTATAATATTTCTAGATTTTATTTATATTTTATTATAAATGTACATCTCTTTAAATATATTTTTATTTATTAAATATTATTCTCACTAATCTAGATTAATATTAACTAGTAAAATATAATATTTATTAAAATTAAATCTAGTTAATTTAGTTAATTAAATTAATTATATATTTAATTATTATATTTAGCTATTTAATATTACTAGTATGTAATTTAATTTACTAAACTAATAATTATTAAGATTATAAAATCTAGAAATTTTATTAATTTAATTAAAATTAAAAAATAATACAGAATTTTCTATAAAATTATTTTATATTTATACTTAAATTATTTACATTATATATTAAACTAAACAACCATATTCTAAAGGATAAGTGATGGGAAATGTGGCAGAACTCCTGCAAGGTAATAATCTATCACAAAGTTGGATTTTTCACAACTCATACTATACATATAAAAAGAAAATACTAAAAAAATTATAAAATAAAAAAAATAGTTTCTAACATTTTTCATATAGTCTTTACTACCTGGAATATTGCTTTCTTTATTGAGGATTCTATCAAGGTATATTTCCAGGCTCATACATGGGAGTAGAACCATAACAGGCGACCAGTCACCTAATCCCTGCTAATATTAAGCCAATAATGACAGCACAGGTTACCTGTGAGGTCCATCACCATAACATTTAATAAAACTTTTTATTCATATTATTTAAATTTTATACTATATATCTCTAGTTATTTTTTAAAAAAAATATTTTATCTTTAAAATCACTGTCTGTCCCGTGTGTGTCAGATAAGGTCTATCAGTCCTTCCTAGGATTGGAGATCTTAGGGTATTCAGTGATTAAAAGAGAAGTATAAATACAATAAAAGTAGTATACTGAAAGATAAACTAGTTTATATTCTAAAAATAAAACATGTAGAACTAACTAGAGAGTAATAATAACTATATTTATATATATATATCTTATTATAATATTTTAGACTGCTTAATATATTTTATTAAATTTTTTAATTTATATTTTTATATTAAATAATATAATTATAGTCTATAATAATTTTAGTATTATATTTTCTGATATAATTAGGTAGAGTAACTTATTTCTATTAAATTTATTATACTAGCTATAGCATAGCTAATTTATTAGCGAGTAATTGCCTAATTCTCTGATAAACCCTTTTTTTATATTCTTTATTTTTAAAGAAATAATTATGTATTATACGATTTTCTGGGGTATAAAAAAGATAATTATTTTTTTTATTTCTTTTTAAATATATGCTAACTTATAATGGCATTAAATTCTAAAGTTTTAAAAAAAAATTTAAAATATTAAATTAAAAAAAATAAGTTTATAATAATTATTCTATATATTTAGTATTTAAATCTTAATAAAATATATATAAAACTCAAGAATCCAAGTTATTATAAAAAGTATATTTAGAGCTATTAAAAATATATTTAGTTTAAGCTAACTTTTTTAAATATAAAGTAATTTTTATATCTGGTACTTATATAACAGTAACTTTAATTAAAAAAGTTATAGATTTAGAAATAGATAAAAAAGTTATTAGCTTGTTTTTATTATCTTTAAAAGTTTATTATAAAAATAATTAAAGCATGAAATTACTATATACTTTACTTTTCTATAATTCTAGCTTTATTAAAACTATCTTTTTTTTATAATAGCTTTTTCTTATATATAAAATATAATATATAATTATATAGCTATTTAATTATTTCTAAATAAATATTAAAATCTATCAGATTTCAGGAAATTTTAGCAATAAAATAGTATTTATTTTATTTTTTTATTACTCTTATTGTTAAAGAGAATATTTTTATTATAGTAAATAAATAAAAAAAAATTAAAATTTTTTTTCAGCCTTAGTATAATATATATATTATAATTATAATTTTAGACTATATAAGTAAAAGATATATATTAGAAATAACTAAAATATTAAATTTTTTAAAATCTATAATTATATACTTTTTAATTTTAAATTATATTAAAATATCTAATTTATCTAGTATAAACTCTCTAGTAATAATTAAATAATAACCTGTATTTCATGTCTTTAGTTTATCTATTACAGCTAAAACCTTTTTTATAATAAAAATAGGGGCTTTTATGCAAGTTAAACTATAAAATTAATTTATATAGTTTATATAGTGTAATTTATTAAAAGCTTTATTTACTATAAACTTGTTATAGTCTAATAAAAAATATTTTTTTAATTATCATTTTATTTTATTTTTTTAACTAAAATATAATTTAATTTATATTTAATTTTTTATAAATATATTAATTTTATTAATATTTATTTATATATTAGAATAATATATAATAATAATAATAAATATATTGATAGTATTAAAGTCTTTATAAACTATAATATTATTATTAAATACCTGTCAAGATTTATTATTATATTAAAAATTTCAAAATATTTATAATACTAGATATATTACAGCTAGTGCAATATTATTATTATTTATTATTATATAGAAAGTATCTATTTTTTTAAGCTCTATTAGCTTTTAAGCCAAGTATATCTTTTTAGAGTAATAGATAGAGAGAAATAATTAATTATATAAATATAAATAAAATCATTATTAACTATATATATAAAGAGATATAATTTATTATATTATTTTAGTTTCAAAAATAGTTTCTATTATTAAAAAACTTACTTTTTTATATACTAAGACTTATACTTTAATTTTTAGTAATATTATAATTTTTTTGTCTGTAAATACTGGTTATAGTTGAATTTAATAATTAAATTTTAAAATAATTATAATATATATATATATATATATATTTAAATAATATAAAATAATTATTTTTTTATTAGCTAAATCTATAACACAGTTATAATATTTAAAGAAATCTATCTTAACAAGCATATTTATTTTTAAGCTATCTATTAAATGGGCCTTAACTATTATTTTTATAATAATTTTTTTACTATTAAATATTATATATAAAAAATATATATATAAAATAATAAATTTTATATTTATAAAAAATTTTTTAATTTTTTTAATTAAAACTAGTATATATTAATAAATCTTAATATTAGGCATGTGTTTAAATAAAAAAAACCCTATTAATAATAGTTAAATTATAGCCTGTATTGATGCACACTATAGCTAGAAAAAATAAATTATTTAAATAAACTAGAGCTATAATATATTTCTATATTTAGAAATATATCTCGCTCTATAATTAGGAATAAGAAAATTATAAATTTAATTACTAGTCTATTTAAATTATTATATAAGAAAAATATTTAAATAAATAAAATAAAAATAATTATATAAATCTAAATTAAATATAAATTTTATTAAATAATAAATGCAGCTTACAAGATTATCTTTAAATAATTTATTAAAACTATTATTTATAGCAAAATTATATATTTAAAATTTTGCAGAGACTGCTTAACTATAATTTTTATATTAATATTAATAAATATAAATTTAATATAACTAAAGTTAAATATTTTAATTTAATTATAAATATTAATAATATTAGTATAAATTTAAAGAAGATTAAAATAATCCAGTACTAAAAATTTTTTAATTCTATTAAAATATCCAGGTTTTTTTAAACTTTATTAATTTTTACTAGTATTTTATCTCTATTTTTTTTCTAGTATATTTACTTTCTAAGCAATCTTATTAAAAAAAGTGAAATACATATTACTCTTTTAAACAAGAAAAAGATTTAATATGAATTTTTCTAGTAAACTATAGAATACAAGAAAATTTTTATTAATTTTAAAAAAGTATTCTTGACTGCCCCTGTACTTGCTTATTTTCATTTTAATAAAAAAATTTCAATAAAAATAAATATTTTTAATTTTATAATTATAAAAATACTATTCTACATATATAATAAAATTTTATATTTTATAATTCTTTTTTTTTAAAAAATAATTTTTATAAAAATTAACTATATAATTTATAATAAAAAACTGCTCACTATTATTTTAAAAAGTCTTGTCAAGATATATTTAGATTACTAGAATTTTAAATATTTTATAATTATAAAATAACTAAACTGCTATTAAGCCTGCTAGATAGAATTTTTTTAAATTTAATTTTAAGATTATATATTAATCAGGCAGGCAGGATAAGAAACTAGATATTTTAACTTGTTAATTATAAAACTGTCAGATAAGGTCTATCAGTCCTTCCTAGGATTGGAGATCTTAGGGTATTCAGTGATTAAAAGAAAGAGTATAAATACAACAAAAGTATATTAAAAAATAGATTAGTTTATATTCTAAAGATAAAGCATAATAGAACTAACTAAAGTCTAGTAATAATTATATTTATATACTTGTGTCCTGTTATAGTTATTATATTATTTTATTATATTAGCTATATTTTTTTTATATTATTTATATTATTTTACTATGTCTGCTATGGCTGTATTTTTTAGTATTATATTAATACAGCTGTATTACTATGCTTGGCTAAAACATCTTATATCTATAGTTATATCATGCTAACTATAGTGTAGCTGGTTTATTAGCTAATAACTGCCTGGTTTTTTAATAATTCTTTTTTTTGTATTCTTTGTTCTTAAAAAAATAAGGATTATACTATTTTCTGGATATGTATAGAGATAATTATCTTTTTTTATTATTTTTTTAAGGCTGTGTACTAATTATTATAGTATTCAAGTTTAATATTTAAAAAAATAAACTTTTTAAAAAAATTAAAATAAATAGTTTTGTTATGGCGCTTTCATGTATATTTTATAAAAAAACTAGTTATTTTTATATTAAATCAGAAAATTTAAATTATTATAGCAAGTGTATTCACACAGGTGATTAAAAATATATTAAAATAAAAGTTTTTTTAAATATAATATAAAATTATTTAATGTTAGCATAGTTTAAACTTTAAAGTAATAAGAATAAGACAGAGAAAGAGATGGAGCTTATCCTCTCTTAAATCTATTATTTATATAAGTAATAGAAACTTCTTTAAAAGTAAGCTGGCAACTTTATTACTCATGATATAAAAAAAATTAAAAAACTAAAAAAAAAAAAAAAACAAAACTAAAAAAAAAAAAAAAAAAAAAAAAAAAGTAAATATAAAGTATTTAGCTATATTATTATTCTCTAATTTTTCTACTGGCCAGGTTACTATAGCCTTTTTTTGTCTGATCTTAATTTTTTAATTTTTAATTTTTTATTTTTTAATTAATTTATTACTGGTATTCCAGAATCTTCTTATAATAGTTAAAGTTTTAAATAGATTTTCATGTATTATTTTCTAATAAATATTCTATTTATTTAACAAGATAATAAATCTATCCCTTTTCTAACTTTTGGTCCAGAATTTTTTTAACTTTATATTTATTTTTACTATTAATTATTTTATTATTAATATTTTCTTTGTTCAGTATTAGTTCAAGTAATAAAATATAAAATATTAAATAAACTTGCATGCTTTTTAATAGTTTTAAGCAGTAATTATTATTAATAAGTTTTTTATTAATTTTAAATAATCCATATTTCAAGGCATTTAATTTATTACTTGATTATCTGTTTTAAATATTAAAATTTTTATTATCTTTAATTCTTTATAAAAAATAAACTTTATTCTCTTTTTTTAAAAGTAATATATCCTCATGCTTTTTATTATAATAAAATTTTATTTTTTCTTCTACCTATTTAATATCTCTAGCAATTATCTGATATAAAACTTAAAAATATGCTATTTATATCAAGATATTATTAGATTATTTTTTTACTGGAAGGATTCTCTAATTTATTTTTAATTATTATTCTAGATTTGTATAGTGTAATGTAATTTCTGTTATTATATTTTTTATATTATTTATTATTAATTATACTATTAATAGTAATTTAACCTAATTATCCTGATTTCAATCAAGGTAGTGTTATAGATATTATTTAATTATTTAGATTATTTTTTTTGTTAATTTATTAATTTATTAATAATTAATAATAAATAGCCTTTATATAACTTCACATATCTTCATAATTATTTTTTAAAACTATAATATAAACAGCTTATTTTAATTAAATATAATTATTTTTAGCAATCCTGTCCAGGTGAATATTTCTTGTAATATTAAAAGTGCTAGTTATAGTGTGTTAATATTTTTAGATACTGGTTAAATAATTATATATTTAGTTAATTTATTAACAGTTACTAGTGCTTTAGTATATATAATTCCTGTTACTAAGTCTTTGAATAGCAGTTATTCTTAAATAAAATCTGCTATAATATTTTCCTATAATATTTCTAGTATTTTTTTAATATATATTTTTTTATAAGATTAATATCATGATAGTTTATTTCAGTTATAGTTTTTATATCTAATAATATAGTTAGTAACTTGTTCATGTATTTGTAAGAAAAAGTATATTCTCTAAATTTTTTTAATTATTTATTTAATTTTTTAATATTCTTTAATTAGCAGGTTATAATACTATTATATTACTTTTATTATTATGCCTTGAGATACTATAATTAATTTATTTTATAAAAATATTTTATTTTATTTTTTTTAATATCCTGCATGGAATCTCTAGTTTTATAATTTTTTATTTTTTTACTGTTCTTTTTTTATTTTTTTTAGTAAATTTATAGTTATTAATTATGATTGCTATTACAAGCTGTATATTTTAATTAAATTATAAATTATTTTTATCTTTTTTTAATATATTTATTTCAGGGTTTTTAATATCTATTATATAATCTAGTCTTTAGCTAAGCATGTCTACAGCAATATTTTTCTTTCTATTAATGTGTTTAATTTAGAACTTGAACCTTGATAATTCTTGAGCTTATTTAATTTATTATTTTTTAAATTTTTTGATTATTATGAAATATATTAGATTCTTGTAATTTATTTAAATAATTACTTTATATTTTATTTCTTGAAAATAATATTTTTATTTTCTAAATTTTTTAATAATTACAAGTGCTTCTTAATTATGCATGTTATAGTTTTATTTTGCTTGTTTTATTTTTTTAAGTAAAAAATAATAATTCTTTATTTTTTATTTTTTTTAATTTATTTAAAAACTAATCTAATTACTTCTCTAGATATATCAGTCTTTATTAAACTTTATAGCTTAGGGTCAAAGATATTAATAATTGGTTTTTTTACTACTAGTTTCTTGATTTTGCTAAAGGCTTGATCCTGTTTATTATTCTATATAAAAAGTTTATTTTTTATAATAGTTTAGTTATCAGGATCACAGTTCAAGAGTAGTTTATAAAAAATCTCTAAATATATTCTGTAAGTTCTAGGAATTCCTGTACTTCTTTTAATTCTATTAGTATTAATTATTTAAATATTTTAATAACTTTTTTCTTAGGAATTTTTAGTTCTTTTATTATAAATATTCTTTCTAAGTATTTAACTTTGATTATATTAAATTTATATTTTTTAATATTTAAGCTTAGTTTTACTTTTATAAGTTTTTCCATAACTTTTTTAACATGTGTTTCATGTTCTGTTTTTATTTTTAAAAATATAATAATATTATTAAAATAGATAATAATAAAATTATTTAAATATTCTTGTAGTACATGTATCATGTATCTTGTAAATTTAATAAGTAGTTATTTTAGTTTTATTAATACTATAACTTATTTATATAGCCTCATGTCAGTTAAAAATCCTGTTTTCTTGATATTTTCTTTAATTATAAAAAGATTAAAACAACCCTATTCAAGGTTAAAGATTGTTAGAATTTTTATGCTGAGTAGTAAATCTTGTTTTTGTTCTATATATAGTGCCTTGTTTATATTATTAATAATTATTTTTATTTTACTATTTTTCTTTGGCACAAATATTGAATAGTATGAGATTTATTCTTGTTTTTCTTAAATAAATCCTGTTTGCTTGAATTCTTGAATAAATTTCTTTTTTAATTATAGTTTATTTTATAATTTTTATTTTTGCTTAACTTATAATAGTTTTTTTTTATTTATTAGTAATACTTGTACTTGATATTTATTAAGATATTTTAATAATTAGTAATAAGGTCTTGTAAATAACTCTATAAATTTATAATATTTTTCTAGTAGCTACTATAAAACTTTTATAAATTTTTTATAGGTTTTTTTTAGCTTTATTTATCTTGTTAACTTATTTAATTTTTTTTATTATTTTATTATCAGATTAACTTGTTATATTCTAATATTTATTAATATCTTGTTTTTTTACTAATTTTTTCTAGATTCTGATTTTTTTATTATATAATTAAAAATCTTTCTTGTATCTTGATTTTTTCAGTTATCTAGTTAATCTTTAGATTATATTATTCTAACCAATTTATCCTGATAACTGTGTTATATAGCTATTCTTATACTAGTATAATCTTGAACTCTATTTTTTTAGTATACTATTTTAATATAATAAAAATTATTTTAATATATATTTCTGATTCTTGATGCATGAGTTTTCTATTAAATCTAAAAATTTTTTTAATCTTTTTAATTAATTTATTAATAATCTTATATTTTTCTATATAATTAATTCTCATGAATTTGTTTAAGGCTTCTAAGTTTAATAAAATTTATATATTATATCTATTAATCTAAGTAATAATAATAATTAAAATCTTGCTACTATTAGCAGTGCATAATTATATTTTGTTTTAATAAATATAGTAATATTTTTAAATTTTTTTAAAATATTTATTTTATTTATATTATTAAAATTAGTTCTTTTAATATAATATATAGTTAGTTACTTTGCAGTCTATTTCTGATATTATGCTGTAATAGAAATATTTTATCTATATTTTAATATAATTATATTCTAATTTATCAAGA
The DNA here is from genome assembly GCA_027569225.1 of Aspergillus panamensis. Taxonomy (NCBI): domain Eukaryota; kingdom Fungi; phylum Ascomycota; class Eurotiomycetes; order Eurotiales; family Aspergillaceae; genus Aspergillus; species Aspergillus panamensis. The sequence goes on along the minus strand of JAPDER010000086.1, from coordinate 46,683 downwards.
GAACAATTATAGTTTAGATATTATAAAATATTTAGAGCTTGTAAATACCAAGAAAAATATTTTTTTTTAAATATATTTAGCATCTATTATTGTAGCATAAACTCCAGTTAATTATTTAATAATTATTTCCTTCTAGTACTAGATAGTAATAATATAAGTATTTTCTAGTATATCTAATTTATTTATTATAAAACTATATTTCTTATAATATTAATATCTGTTAATATTTTTTAGCTAAATAAATATTAAGTTTTCTATATTCTAGGCATTTATAAAATATCTATTCTTGATATTTTCTATATTTTATAATATAGATCTACTATATATATTATAATTTTTTTAATAGGCTGCAAAAGCTGGCATGCAGATACAGGATTTATTTTTTTTTATAATTAGATTTTATAATTTTTTTCCAGTTTAGGTTTTACACTTTAAGTACTGATCTATTGCTGTTTTTTTAGTATTTTAAAATGCTAGTTAATACTATATTTTTTTAACTAGACTAGAGATCTTATCACGTGTTCTATCATGATCTTCCTATTTAATGAGGCTTTTGTTATAATATAACTGCTTATTATTTTTAATTAATTTTAATCTCTCTATTAAGTCCGTAGAATATCTTCTATATTTAATCAATCTAAATTTTTTATTAAATATTTCTTGAAATATTTTATTATTATTATTTGGATTATATACTTGCAGGGCAAGATCTAATATATCTTTAATATCTTTAATATTCTTGTTCCAGTTTTCTATATTACTAATTATATTATTTTTATCTATATAGTTACTCATGATACTTTCAGGTATTTATTTTTATTATAATAATTTTTTTTTATTTCATGTAAATTAATTAGTATTATTTTTATTTTTTATTATTATTTTATCAGGGTTATTCCTGAGTTATTCTTTATTTTTTAGTTTATTATATTCCTGCTTGAGTGCTTTTTTTATAATAGTAATTATTCAAAAAGTAATATATATATATAAATTCTAGGTGACTAGTCCAGAATTATTTAGCTTTAATTAATAATATCTTATAATATGTCCTGGTTTTTTATACTTATAATATTTTCTGTTAAATTTTTTTTTTACTGTTATTATTACTCTAGTTTTAACTCTAGCTAACAGCAATATTTAATTACATTTTAATATCTTTATCTTGGTCTTTCAGGTATTTTTTATTTTTTTATCTATTTTTAATCTGGTTTTGTTGTTATTTCTTATAGTATTATTTAATAAAATAATTTTTAATTCTAGATATAATATTAATTATTAGGTTTCTTGGGCATGTATATTATCATGTTTTTAATTTTAGATTTAAAGATCTGATAGTATTAAAATCTTAAAATTTTGTTTTTTTAATTAAGATTTAATACAATTTAATGAAATTTTAATATAAGTTCTATAATACTTATCTTGTGTTCTTGATATAGGGTGTATATTTGTTGTTTAGCAGTTTTTTTAGTATCAGGATCTTCAAAGGCTTTGATAATTTGTTTTTTAAAGCCTTTATAGTTATTAAAGATTTTATTTATTTTTTTTTATTTTTTTTTATTTTTTTTATTTTTCTAATAATCTCATATAGGGTTCAAACCAGTTAAAAGCTACTCTCTTGAGATAGATTCTGGCAAATATAACTTTGTCTACTTCATCTATAGTTTTAAGATTATTAATATAGATATACATGTCCATGAAAGTTAGGTATTTTTTTAAAAATAGAGTATTTATCTTTAAACTCTTTAGCTTTATTTACTTTAATTTTCTTGAATTTCTATATTTAATTAACTTAACTAAGCAGATAATCAATAATATTTTCAAGCTAATTAATTTTTTTTAAATTAGTTAGTTCTTTATTCTTACTCACAGAGGCAGTAGTTATTTTAATAATAAATTTAATATTATCTCCTATATTAATAGTAGATATTGCATTTCTTTTTTTAATCTTTAAGTGCTTTATTATTAAATAAGATCTATCAGTCCTTTCTAGGATTGAAGATCTTAAAATATTTACTAATTAAAAAAAAGAGTATAAATATAACAAAAATATATTAAAAAATAAACTAGTTTATATTCTGAAAATAAAGCATGATAAAACTAATTAAAATCTAATAATAACTATATTTATATACTTGTATCCTGTTATAGCTATTATATTATTTTACTATATTAGCTATATTTCTTTTATATTATCTATATTATTTTACTATATCTGCTATAGCTATATTTTCTTGATATTATATTAATATAGCTATATTGCTATACTTAACTAAAACATCTTATATTTATAGTTATATCATGCTAACTATGGTGTAGCTGGTTAATTGGCTGATAGCTGCCTGGTTCTCTGACAATATAATATCTTGTTCATATTATTAATAATTATTTTATTAATTACTTAATAGTTAATAACTATTTTTATTTTACTATTTTTCTTTAGTACAAATATTAAATAACATAAGATTTATTTTTATTCTTTTTAAATAAATCCTGCTTGTTTAAATTTTTAAATAAATTTTTTTTTAATTATAGTTTATTTTATAATTTTTATTTTTATTTAATTTATAATAATTCTTTTTATTTAATTTATAATAATTCTTTTTATTTATTAACAGTATTTATATTTAATATTTGTCAGGATATTCTGATAATTTATAATAAAATTTTATAAATAATTTTTAAAATTTCTAATATTTCCCTGATAGTTACTATAAAACTTCTATAAGTTTTTTTTAACTTTATTTATCTTGTTAATTTATTTAATTTTTTTAATATTTAATTAATTTATTCTATTTTAATACTTATTAATATTTCATTTTTTTATTAACTTTTTCTAGATTTTAATTTTCTTGTCATGTAATTAAAATCTTTTCCTATATTTTAATTTTTTTATTATCTAGTTAATTTTTAAATTATATTATTCTAATTAATTTATCCTGATAACTATATTATATAATTATTTTTATATTAATATAATCTTGAATTTAATTTTTTTAGTATATTATTTTAATATAATAGAAATTACTTTAGTATATATTTCTGGTTTTTAATACATAAGTTTTTTATTAAATCTAAAAATCTTTTTAATTTTTCTAGTTAATTTATTAATAATCTCATGTTTTTTTTATATAACTAATTTTCATGAATTTATTTAAAACTCCTGAATCTAGTAAAATTTATATATTATATTTATTAATCTAAATAATAATAATAATCAAGATCTTGCTACTATTAGTAGCATATAATTATATTTTATTTTAATAAATATAATAGTATTCTTAAATTTTTTTAAAATATTTATTCTATTTATATTATTAAAATTAGTTCTTTTAATATAATATATAGTTAGTTATCTTGCAGTTTTTTTGTAATATTATACTATAATAAAAATATTTTATTTATATTTTAATATAATTATTTTTTAGTTTATTAAAAAAATAATTAAAATTTAGATATTATACAATATCTAGTCTATAAATATTAAGAAAAGTATTTTTTTAAATATATTTAATATCTATTATTGTAGTATAAACTCTAATTAATTATTTAATAATTATTTTTTTCTAGTACTAGATAGTAATATAAGTATTTTCTAGTATATCTAATTTATTTATTGTAAAATTATGTTTTTTATAATATTAATATTTATTAATATTTTTTAGCTAAATAAATATTAACTTTTTTATACTCTAGATATTTATAAAATATTTATTCTTGATATTTTTTATATTTTATAATATAGATTTATTATATTTTATAATATAGATTTATTATATTTATTTTAATTTTTTTAACAGGCTCTAAAAGATAGTACGTAGATATAAAATTTATTTTTTTTATAATTTAATTTTACAATTTTCTTTAATTTACATTTTATAATTTAAGTATTAATCTATTATTATTTTTTTCATATTTTAAAATACTAGTTAATACTATATTTTTTTAACTAGACTAGAGACCTTATTATATATTCTGTTACAATCTTTTTATTTAGTAAGATTTTTATTATAGTATAACTACTTATTATTTTTAATTAATTTTAACCTTTTTATTAAATCTATAAAATATCTTCTATATTTAATTAATTTAAGTTTTTTATTAAATATTTTTTAAAATATTTTATTATTATTATTTAGATTATTTACTTGCAAAAAAAGATTATATATATTTTTAATATTTTTATTTTATTTATCCATATTAACTTTACTACTTTTATCTATATGGTTACTAGTGATATTTTTAGCTATTTATTTTTATTATATTAAATTTTTTTATTATTTTATTAATTAATATTATTTTTAATTTTATTTACTGTTTCATCAGGTTTATTCCTGTATTATTTTTTATTTTTTAGTTTATTATATTCTTGTTTAAATATTTTTTTATAACAATAATTATTAAAAAAATAGTATATATATATAAATTCTAGATAGTTAGTCTAGAATTATTTAGCTTTAATTAATAATACTTTATAATATATCCTGGTTTTTTATATTTATAATATTTTTTATTAAATTTTTTTTATTATTATTATTATTACTCTAGTTCCAACTCTAGCTAATAGCAATATTTAATTATATTTTAATATTTTTGTCTTAATTCTTTTAGTATTTTTTATTTTTTTATTCATTTATAATCTAGTTTTATTGTTATTTTTATAGTATTATTTAATAAAATTATTTTTAATTTTAGATATAGTATTAATTATTTTATTTAGAATTTTAGATTTTTTAAACCTGTATATTATTATATTTTTAATTTTAAATTTAAAAATTTAATAGTATCAAGATCTTAAGGTTTTATTTTTTTAATTAAGATTTAATATAATTTAGTAAAAATTTAATATAAGTTCTTTAATATTTATCTTGTGTTCTTAATATAGAATATATATTTGTTATTTAATAGTTTTTTTTAGTATTAGGGTCTTTGAGGACTTTAATAATTTATTTTTTATAATTTTTATAATTATTAAAAATTTTATTAATTTTTTCTTGTCTATTATTTATCTTATTTTTTTAAAAATCTTTTATATAGGGTTTAAACTAGTTAAATACTGTTTTTTTAAGATAGATTCTAGTAAATATAATTTTATTTATTTTATCTATATTTTTAAAATTATTAATATAGATATACATATTCATGAAAGTTAAATATTTTTTAAAAATAAAATATTTATTTTTAAATTTTTTATCTTATTTACTTTAATATCTTTAAACTTCTATATTTAATTAACTTGATTAAGCAGATAATTAAGAGTATTTTTAAGCTAGTTAATTTTTTTAAAATTAATTAATTTTTCATTTTTACTTGCAGAGACAATAATTGCTTTAATAATAAATTTAATATTATTTTTTATATTAATAATAAATATTATATTTACTTTTTTAAATTTTTAAATGCTTTATTATTAAATAAGATTTATTAATTTTTTCTAGAATTAAAATTTTTAAAATATTTAATAATTAAAAAAAATATAAATATAATAAAAATATATTAAAAAATAAACTAGTTTATATTCTAAAAATAAAGTATAATAAAATTAATTAAAATATAATAAAAATTATATTTATATATTTATATTTTATTATAACTATTATAGTTAAAAACTATATTTTTATATTTTTTTATTATAGCTATTATAGTCCTAGGCTCTACTGGCTATACTAGTATTCTTGATATTATAATTATATTTAAGTGCTGCTATAACCAGGGTAGAATATCTTATATTTATAGTTATAATATACTAACTGCAGCATAGCTAATTCATTGACTAATAGCTGCCTGATTCTCTGACATAAATCTCTATAAAAATAGAGTGCTTATTAGGCATCTATAAAAGCCTGGATATCATTTTTTAATTAAAAAAATTAATACATGTAAAAATTATTTATTTTACTTTTAAATAGCCTGATTAAAAAAAATAAAATTATCTAGAATTGTAATTATCTAAAAATATATCTTATAATACTTTTTATATCTAGAATAATAAAATTATTAATTTTTTATAGATTAACAGGTTACTTTAAAACTTTTATTAATAAACTTTTATATACATGACATGCAGTTCTTTTATTTTAACTAAAGTATATATTTATTTATTTATTTATAAATAAGCAAAGAGTGCTATTCTAGTATAGGCCTAAAAGTGTTACTTAAATACTAGATAGTATTATTAAAAATAATAAAAATAAAAACATTAAATTAATTAAAAAGATACTCTAGATAATACCTAATATATAATTAAAATAGATAGGCAAGTATAATAAAGAAAGCAAGTTTAAATTTATATTTAATTTAATTTTAAAAAATAATTATTTCAAGGTAAAAATATAAAATTTTTTATAAAATTTAAAAATATTAAATTTATTATATAAATTTATTAGCATTTAAAGTATTTTAGAAATATTATAGCTAGTATTTTATAATTCTCTCAGGCAAAGTTTGTAGATTAAATAAATACAGGATATAATATATTAAAATTTTATATAATTTAAATAAAATAAAATAAATATAGCTAATTAAAAAAATAAAAAGATTTTTATATAGATTCTTTTAGTTAAAATTAATTTTTAAACTATATTTTATTATTTTAATAATTAAATTAATATTTTTATATTATATATTAAATATGTATTTTTAACATGAATATAATAATAAGATTTACCAAGAATATTTAAAGCCTAAAGTAGTTAGTGTCGCGCTAGCTGTTTGTGGTAATTCAGGCAGAAAAAGTTGCAATACAACAGGTTGCTAAACCTCTCTATTAATCTGCCTAGATATTCTCCATATAAGCCTTGCTTAGTGGTCACCTCTTTTCCTGAAAAATCATTCTCTGGTATTCAATACACCTACCTGAACTTGACCACCTGGAGTGAGCATTGAGAAGCCTTCTCTTGAACTCTACTGACTTTGGATTAGGCTCCTTCTACGCCTTAGTCTCCTGTGAATATCCTTGAAGTGTCACCTTCAACTTATCATACCTTCCAACTTTATGCCTCTTATGCCTCTTCCCTGATATGTAGAGAATTCTACATGCTACCTCCGATTGGCCTTGGGGAAGACCGAGTATGATGGAATTTGGAACCAATGCTCATCAATCCACGTACATATTCTGCATCACAGACACCAGATCGACTACCCACCACACCCAATAGCACGAATTGCTCAAGTGTTCGCTCACTTGCAGGTTGCCGCTATAGCCATATTGGTGCAAGGCGGCCTACTGAGATGCTTCTCATTCGGCAAGCTGGCAGCGTACGAATTGGAGAGGTTATTAGGTTGGTATAACTTTCGGATTCCGCCTTCCTCGCCAGCTAACAACATGACCCAGGTATACATTGACATACACGCCAACAGCAGACCAGATTCACCCAGCCCCCACTGAGTTGTATGTTAAAGTGAAGAATACGTCCGCAGTCCCGCTACGCGCCGCGTATCTACATGGCCCCTATACTCTTTATGCTTCCTGCTACCCATCTAAATTCGATCCGAATGAAAAGGTCGACCAAGCCAATGCCGAATCCATCCCTCAATTCGAGCCCTACCTGAAGGCAGGCGGATACTGGAATGCAACAATACCTGTTCCAGAGTATCTCAGTGGAGGCCAGGAAGAGCCTAGCTCCTCTAGCCGCACAAGCGGACAAAGTGTGACATGGGTTATCGAGATTATATCTCAGATTATATTCTCCAGTACTGCCTCCGTTAACTTTGAACTCTTAGTTGGCTATGATGAAAAATCTGTAGAACTTCTCGCTACCCCTGGAGGTCCTCGAGCGACTATGTATCCTAAAGCTGCCCAACTATCGGAACATTGGTCTTCTGAAGCCAAAGGCAACCAAGTGTCTGCCACCAAAGGGGTCTATTCTAAAGCCATATCACTGCTAGTCGATGACACATCAAGCCTCTGGAATACCCCACAATTTCCCACATTTGATGCAGGTCATTCAACAGGGATGGCCGATAGCCCAAGCCGTGGGATCCTCGCAGTCAACACAAGTCTATCCATGAAAGAAGGGGAGCCGTCGAAAGTAGCGCAAAATAATAGGCGTTGCAGGAAAATTCACCTCGTCGTGTTGACTCATGGGCTGCATAGCAACCTCGGTGCTGATATGCTTTATCTTAAAGAGTCCATAGATACCGCGTGCAGGAAGGTTAAGAGGTGAGTGCAAGGGTCTGCATATATCCTTGGCTTTGTGTTTAGTTTTCTGGCATTGCCGTCGAATGGCTGACAGCTTGATTTGAATAATCGCCTAGAACCTCGTCGGCTGACCCTGGTCGCGATATGAAAGACGTCTCACACAATGAGGATGGGGATGAGGAGGTGATTGTTCGAGGCTTTCCTGGGAACGCGGCTCGCACTGAGCGTGGAATTCAGTACCTAGGAAAGCGCCTCGCAAAATATGTGCTCCTCATGACTTACCCAGACCAGCCCTATTTCCCCCGCAAAGCTGCAAACGCTAAGCATTTCTCTCGGCCCTTTACTAAGAATGGACCGGTGGAAGAGGACACCCAAAGTCCTAGTATTCATCCAGCCCAACAAGATACTAACGACTTTGCGTACCAAATAGCAAGTATAAGCTTCATTGGACATTCGCTGGGCGGACTGGTTCAAACATATGCTATTGCATATATTCAAAAATACTCGCCTGATTTCTTCAACAGAATTAAACCTATCAATTTCATTGCCCTAGCCAGTCCTTTTCTGGGCCTAAGCAATGAAAACCCCTTGTATGTTCGGTTCGCTCTCGACCTAGGACTCGTGGGACGCACAGGTCAGGACTTAGGGCTCAGCTGGACGGCACCCAGGATGAGAAGCGGATGGGAGGCATTAATCGGCGGGAAAGGTGATTCTATCAAGGCTCAAGGGCGCGCAGAAGCTGGAACTAAACCGTTACTGAGAATCCTGCCCTGTGGTCCTGCACATGAAGTCCTTGCTAGATTTAAACGTCGTACGGTCTACTCAAACCTGGTCAATGACGGGATAGTGCCTTTGCGAACCTCCTGTTTGCTCTTTCTTGATTGGAAAGGGCTAGATCGAGTCGAGAAAACGCGGCGAGAGAACGGACTTGTTGGGACAATGGCCGGGTGGACCTGGGCTGAATTAACAGGAGCAAACTTCAACTCCCCTCGAACGGCTCGCCATACTACAACTGACCTGGAGGTCCCGGAAACTACGAAAACAGTCGAGAATGCTTCCGATAAGTTGTCAAAGCCGGCAATCCCTGAGCGAACTGCCACTGCCCCCTACGTGCCTCCAGCTTGTTTTATTGATGGGATGACTTTGAATCAAACTAAACAGAGCGGCAGTCGTGATACGTTAACGGATTCCTATGCAAGTAACGACGCTCTTGAACCTGCTGCATATAGCCCCCTCACAAGCCTCTTTTCAATATTCAAGCCGAACGAGATCGATGCTGTAAATAAGCACGCCAAGGTTTTCAAGCGCAGCCAAACCCTCGGAAAATCAACCCTGGAGTCAATATCGCAGGACATTTCCGCCTGTGATAACGGCAACTCCGATGACTTTGGACTCCATGCTCCTCCTAAAACCACATTCCTAGAGTCAGCTAGTGACCTTCTCATGCATCCTCTTCCTCCCGTCGAATTCATCATGGACCCTGAATCAAGGCCGCGAACCATTTTCCATGATTGTGTATATTATCCTGAAGACATTCCCGCCCCAGTCATAAAACGAAAGGCTTCCACATTCAGCTTCTCCCAGGCTCAACATTCAAACCCCTCAGTGTCAGCTGAGGGTATTGCAGATGATTCTTCGAAGGACGATGGTGGGCTCAAGATTGAAGAGAAGATAGCTCGAGCTTATCATCGAAACTTATCTTGGCGGAAGGTCCTTGTCCGTCTAGAACCGGATGCGCATAATAATATTATTGTACGTCGAATGTTTACGAATGCTTATGGTTGGCCAGTGGTGAAACATCTCATTGATACTCACTTTGGGAGCACGCCCTCAGAAACCAGCTATGACACTTTGTAGCATACAATCAAAAGAACACCGCCTCACAACTTCACAACTTGAGATTCAACGGATCATGGCTCGAAAAAGGTCGGAACTAGTTCCGTCTGGCTTATGGGGAGCATCAAGTCGTGTGGGATTTGCTCCCTACTGGAAATTCTTGAGACACCGCTCAGGTATGAACTGAGTCGGGTTTCAAAATCGTACAGCCCTATTATCTTCCATTGGCCCCCCTAGATATCGATAGTACCATTCGATACACGTGGATGAGCTGATCATTAGATATATGATAATATTTTGTCCTCTGTAAATATTGCTAAAAATCTGTACGGCGTTTGTAGTTGGAAGTTTTGCTAAACTTCACTCAGGCTGTACGCCCTGCCATGGCTGCCCAATAATGTAAATAAACCCCTCTGTTTTATATTTAGTACTCAAAGCACCCTTGAATTGTTCCCCAAAACTCCTCAATGAGCTGCCGTTGGCTAATTTTATCGGGGGCTCCTCGGATAGCCAAATACTTTCTTCCATCAATGCTGGCTTCCCAGATCCCTGGGTTTCCGTCCACAATGATCCCGCCAGCTTCCTCCAGGATTACCCAGCCCGCACAAACATCCCAGGCCCAGCAGCCTCCTTCCCAGTACAGATCAAGGGTTCCAGCAGCAACAGAGCAAAGGTTTAAAGCCGCCGATCCGATGCTGCGTATGGAACGAACCATTGCCCCCCCGGTGTCCTTGTCTTGGCCTAGTCGCTCAAATGTTCGTATCTTCGTCTCCCAATTTTTACTCGCTCTCTCTGAACCCCATTCAAGAGCAATGAGTGAATTTTGCAATCCATGTAATGGTTCAACATTTTCTCCCTTCAGCGGAAGTTTGATCTTGCGGTTCAAAAATGCTCCTTGGCCACGAACCCCAGAATAAAGATCCTGTGTAAATGGGTTGAATACCACTCCTACTGTCGGGATACGGTTAACAGAAAATCCGAGAGAAACACAAGCGTGCGGAAAGCTATGTACGAAGTTGACCGTCCCATCAATGGGGTCAATGACGAAGGTTGGGTCGTCTGTCAAGGGAAATGCTGGATCATATGTTTCCTCCCCATGGAACCTGGGTTGAATGTTAATTACTACATCTTACAACAGATAATTCATGCGGTTTGGCAGTGGAAAGGGCTAGAGAAGTAACCTGTAACACGTACTTGAATTTTGGATATCTCTCTTTCAACGCCTGGGAGAGCATCTCCTCGACAGCACGATCATATTCAGTTACGAGGTCGGCGCCTAGATTGTCTCAGTCTACGCTAGCAGCGAACAAAAAGGCTATCGGTGCTGGTACTTGAGTTGCATTATATCTGATACATACTATTTTTCTTTGACCCTGTATTATCAATGCCTGGTAGAGCTCCAGTGATAATCTCACCAGCCTTTAAAGCTAGCTCAATAAGCGTTTCGCAAATTTCATTAAGGTTGTAATCTTTGAGGTCATTTGAAGTCATATTGAAAGGTAACCCATGTGGTTCAGGAAACAAAAATTGCAGCAGAAAAAGGCAACTAATACTTTGCCCCTGGTCCCAGAGCATCGAGATTCCAAAGCATCTTTGCATGTGGGGGAAGTCAAAGCATAAAAGTTAAATCATCACCTTCCAAGTTAGTATAGCGCACTATAATAGATTTAGTTCAGTACCAAATAGGCAGTAGATTACTCAGTATTATATAATAATAAAGATACATAACTAACTAAGCAGTGTGCCAGGAAGAAGTGATGTCATAATTATTTGGAAAATAATTTTTTTCTCTCAATTTTCATATTCTGACTATGGTGGGATGCAGACCCCACCAACCCACACTTTTTTGTTTCTTCCAATTTCATTTTTCCTATTATTTATCCAATATATAAGTTTTAATAATATCTTGGATACTACTATCTATCAAGTGCAGTGATTCATATTCCAGACACTTGAAGCCTCATATTTATTCGCCTCCTCTGTTCTTTCATTTGTATTTCAATTAATAATAACTTTAATTATACATATGCCGACCGAGCTGGAAGAAGTAGGCTATATTTTATTATTTTGGAATTCTGGCATCAAGTGCTGACTTCTGCCTACGCTTTGCAATGCTAGCTGGTTGAGTTCCTTCATCATGGAAATACTCAGATCAGGCAAATTGGTAACTGAGGTTCCCCGCCTGACATCCACTCTCTTGTCCTTTACTTAGCATGATAATAACAAGCATGATTCGCCCCAGCATGTGAAAACCTAGTTGGCTACTCAGCGGCGCAGCCGGATATATTTAAACACCATCAGCTTTTGCCAATAAAGGATTTGAAACTTTTGGTTCGAGACTACACTGTCAGTGAGCGTATCCTACGAAGTTTAGGTATATAGCCACGCTTGATTACTGATGTCCGTCCAATCCTCGGAGGTTCAATAGCCGATTGCCAGGAATGCTCTCACCATCCTCGTTAATCTGTCTTCTGATGACGAGATTCTGGACAGTCTTGCAGAGGATGATGCTTTCCTCGAGACTCTCCTTAGCAAGATAACTGTAAGTTCTATTTAAATACCACCCTTCATTACTCATACTTATGGAATTAGAATACTAAGGAGAGAAATGCCGATGATGTATCGATGCTATTAGCCAACCTGGGAAAATCCGACAAGATGAAGAGGATTCTCAAGTTGAAACGAAGTATTCCGGAGGCAGTGTCGAGCTCAGAATATGCGATTGATCAACTGATGGACTGCTTTGTAAAGGGCGCTGAAGGCGTGCTCAACAAGCATTCCAATTATGATTATCTATCGTATATATTTGCTGATTTGTCAAAGTCCGAGGAGGGGCGGACCTACTTTACCTCACGGCAAGATTACGACGGTGTTGTACCGGTAACAAAGCTCACAGTTTTCACGGAACATAAAAGCACGATCCGAAGAAAGGGGGTCGCATCAACAATAAAAAATGTCGCGTTCGACATCCTGTTCCACCCTACACTTCTCTCCGAAGATGAGGCTAACCTCCTACCTTATATTTTGTTGCCAATTATGGGACCGGAAGAGTATGCCGAAGATGAAGTTATGGATATGTTGCCGGATCTTCAGCTGCTCCCCCCCGACAAAAGTAGGGACAGCGACAACAGCATTATCGTTACACACCTTGAAACACTACTGCTGCTGACCACAACCCGGGAAGGCCGAACGAAGATGAGGGAGATCAAGGTATACCCCATAATTCGAGAATGCCACCTTCATGTTGAGAACGAAGATGTTCGCGAAGCATGCGACAGGCTAGTTCAGATTTTGATGCGGGATGAGGAAGGTGAAGAGAAAGATGTGCCACCAGAGTTCGATGAGGATGAGAAGGTGGTTGAATTATTTTGAAAACTCAGTCAATCGTGGTTTGTTTTCTATACAGCCCCGCGCACTTTTTTGCGTGATAGGCATACCCAACCTGCACACCATATCCTTGTGATACTTACCACCTCTTTTTGTAACGGAAGTCAGATTCATATTAACCCTGAAGACTGTCACTAGTCAGCGGTTTAGAGTACTTTTCACTTGATATTCCTACTTTGAGTAATTCCGCATAGAGTCTATGTTATATATTGTATATAAAGCATGCTGGTCTTTTCTTGGATGTGAACATCATACATTGTCGGTACTACTAGTAGTATCTCTGTTGGACGTAAAGGAGAATTCAAATTGAGGAGAACTACCTAGGTAGTGTCAGATAAGGTCTATCAGTCCTTCCTAGGATTGGAGATCTTAGGATATTCAGTGATCAAAAGAAAGAGTATAAATGCAATAAAAGTGTACTAAAAAATAGACTAGTTTATATTCTAAAAATAAAGCATGATAAAACTAACTAAAATCTAATAATAACTATATTTATATACTTGTATTTTATTATAGCTATTATAATTAAAAACTATATTTTTATATTTTTTTATTATAGTTATTATAGCCCTAGACTTTACTAGCTATACTAGTATTTTTAATATTATAATTATATAATTATATTATTATATCTAGTTAAAATATTTTATATCTATAATTATATCATGCTAACTATAATATAGCTGATTTATTAATTAATAACTATTTAATTTTTTAATAATCTCTTTTTTTTATATTTTTTATTTTTAAAAAAATAAATATTATACTTTTTCTTTATCTTGTATCTGTTAGATAAGGTCTATCAGTCCTTTCTAGGATTAGAGATCTTAGGGTATTCAGTGATCAAAGGGAAAAGTATAAATGCATGAAAGTAATCTAAAAAATAGACTAGTTTATATTCTGAAAATAAAGCATGGTAGAATTAACTAAAATCTAGTAATAATTATATTTATATACCTGTATTCTATTATAGCTATTATATTATTTTATTATATTAACTATATTTTTATATTTTTTTATTATAGCTATTATAGTTCTAGGCTCTGCTGGCTATGCTAGTATTTCTTGGTATTATATTAATATAGCTATATTACTATACTTAGCTAAAATATCTTATATCTATAATTATATCACGCTAACTGCAGTATAGCTGATTTATTAGCTGGTAGCTGCCTGATTCTCTAATAATCCCTCTTCTTTATATTCTTTATCTTTAAAAAAATAAATATTATACTATTTTCTTATCCTGTGTTAAAATAATTATTTTTTTTTTATTTTTCTGGCAAGTTATGTGCTAACCTGTTATAATATTAAAAACTAGTGTAAATAAAAATTAATTAAATTAGTATTTAAAGAATAACAGCTTTATTATAATTATTCCTTGTATTTAGTGCAGTTATCTAAATAAATTATATATTAAAATTAATAGTTTTAGTTAATATAGTAAATGTGTTTAATTAGGTTATAAGTATATTAAAAATTAATAATTTTTTTAAATAGCAAATAGCATTAATTAATTAATACTCAAAATAAAATTTATAATTAAAAATAAGAAATATATGCAGTAATGACAGAGATTATAATAAAATTAAATTATTTTTAAAGACAGGATAATCTATTATAGAAATATACTGGTAATTTTATTATTTATGATATAAAAGAAATCAAGAATTTAGAAAAACTAAAAAAAAAAGCAAAAATAAATAAAAAAAAATAAAAAAAAAAAATAAATATGGAGTGTTTTACTATATTATTATTTTTTAATTTTTCTGCTAGCCAGGTCACTGCAGTCTTTTTTTTACCTGATCTTGATTTTTTAATTTCTAATTCTTTATTTTTTAATTAATTTATTACTAGTATTCTAGAATTTTCTTATAATAGTTAAGATTTCAAATAGGTTTCCATGTGTTATTCTCTGGTAAGTATTCTATTTATTTAATAAAATAATAAATTTATTTTTTTTCTAACTTGCAGTCTAGAATCTTTTTAATTTTATATTTATTTTTACTATTAGTTACTTTATTATTAGTATTTTCTTTGTTTAGTGTTGGTTCAAGTAATAAGATATAAAATATTAAATAAACTTATATATTTTTTAATAGTTTTAATTAATAGTTATTATTAGTAAGTTTTTTATTAATTTTAAATGGTCCATATTTCAAGGTATTTAACTTGTTATTTAATTTTCTGTTTTAAATATTAAAATTTTTATTATTTTTAATTTTTTATAAAAGATAGACTCTATCCCTCTTTTTAAAAAGTAGCATGTTCTTATGCTTCTTGTTATAATAAAATTTTATTTTTTTTCTATTTATTTAATATCTCTAGTAATTATCTAGTATAAAACTTAAAAATATGCTATTTATATTAAAATATTATTAAATTATTCTTTTACTAGAAAAATCCTTTAATCTATTTTTAATTATTATCCTAGGTTTGCATAGTATAATGTAATACCTGTTATTATATTTTTTATATTATTTATTATATATTATGCCATTAATAATAATTTAATCTAATTATTTTAATTCTAATCAAGATAATATTATAAATATTATTTAATTATTTAAATTATTCTTTCTATCTGTCCATTAGTTTATTAATAATTAATAATAAATAGCCTTTATATAACTCTGCATGCCTCTATAATTATTTTTTAAAATTATAATATAAATAGCTTGTCCTGATTAAATATAATTATCTTTAGTAATCTTGTCTAGGTAAATATTTTTTATAATATTAAGAGTGCTAGTTATAGTGCATTAATATTTTTAGATACTAGTTAAATAATTATATACTTGATTAATTTATTAATAGTCACTAATATTTTAGTATATATAATTCCTGTTACTGGATCTTTTAATAGCAGTAATTTTTAAATAAAATCTGCTATAATATTTTCTTATAATATTTCTAGTATTTTATTTATATATATTTTTTTATATAATTAATATTATAATAGTTTGTTTTAATTATAGTTTTTATATTTAGTAATATAATCAGTAACTTGTTCATGTATTCTGGGGAAGAAGTATATTTTTTAGATTTTTTTAATTATTTATTTAATTTCTTAATATTTTTCTATTAGTAGGTTATAATATTATTAAATTACTTTTATTATTATACTTTAAGATATTATAATTAATCCATTTTATAAAAATATTTTATTTTATTCTTCTTAGTATCCTGCATGGAATCTCTAGTTTTATAATTTTTTATTTTTTTAATATTCTTTTTTTATTTTTTTAGTGAATTCATAATTACTAATAGTGATTGCTGTTATAAATTATATATTCTAGTTAAATTATAGAATATCTTTATTTTTTTAGTATATTTATTTCAGGGTTTTTAATATTTATTATATAATTAGGTCTTTAACTAAGCGCGTCTACAGCAATATTTTTCTTTCTATTAATATATTTAATTTAGAACTTAAATCTTGATAATTTTTAAGCCCATCTAATTTATTATTCCTTGAGTTTTTTAGTTATTATGAAGTATATTAGATTTTTATAATTAATCTAAATAATAATTTTATATTTGGCTCCTTGAAAATAATATCTTTATTTTCTAAATTCTTTAATAATTATAAGTGCTTCTTAATTATGTGTATTATAGTTTTATTCTACTTGCTTTATTTTTTTTAAGTAAAAGATAATAATTTTTTATTTTCTATTTTTTTTAATTTATTTAAAAACTAATCTAATTACTTCTCTAAATATATTAGTTTTTATTAAACTTTGCAGCTCAGGATCAAAGATATTAATAATTAGTTTTTTTATTACTAGTTTTTTAATCTTATTAAAGACTTGGTCTTGTTTATTATTCCATATAAAAAATTTATTTTTTTATAGTAGTTTAATTATCAGGATTACAGTTTAAAAGTATTTTATAAAAAATTTTTAGATATATCCTGTAAGTCCTAGAAATCCTTGTACTTTTTTTAATTCTGTTAGTGTTAGTTATTTAAGTATTTTAATAACTTTTTTTTAGGAATTTTTAGTTCTTCTATTATAAATATTATTTCTAAATATTTAACTTTAGTTATATTAAATTTATATTTTTTAATATTTAAACTTAGTTTTATTTTTATAAGTTTGTCCATGACTTTTTTAACATGTATTTTATATTTTATTTTTATTTTTAAGAATATAATAATATTATCAAAGTAAATAGTAATAAAATTATTTAAATATTCTTTTAATACATGTATTATGTATCATGCAAATTTAGTAGGTAGTTATTTTAATTTTATAGATGCTATAACCTATTTATATAGTTTTATATTAATTAAAAATCCTGTTTTTTTAATATTTTCTTCAGCTATAAAAAGATTAAAATATCTCTATTTAAGATTAAAGATTATTAAAATCTTTATATTAAGTAATAAATCTTACTTTTATTTTATATATAGTGCCTTGTTCATGTTATTAATAATTATTTTATTAATTATTTAATAGTTAATAACTATTCTTATCTTGCTATTCTTCTTTAATATAAATATTAAATAATATAAGATTTATTTTTATTTTTCTTGAATAAATCCTACTTTCTTAAATTCTTGAATAAATTCTTTTTTTAATTATAATTTATCTTGCAATTTCTGTTTTTACTTAACTTATAATAGCTTGTTTTTACTTATTAATAATACTCATGCTTAATATTTATCAGGATATTTTAATAGTTAATAGTAGGATCTTATAAATAGTTCCAGAAATTTATAATATTTCCCTGATAGTCACTGTAGAGTTTTATTAAGCTTTTTTTTATAAATTTTTTTTAGTTTTATTCACTTTTCTTACTCACTTGGTTTTTCTTGATATTTTACTTTCTAATTAACTAATTTTGTTTTAATATTTATAAATATTTTATTTTTTTTACTAATTTTTTTTAAATTCTAATTTTCTTGTCATGTAATCAGAAATTTTCCTTGTATTCTGGTTTTTTTAATTATTTAATTAATTTTTAGATTATATTATTCTAACCAATTTATCTCAATAACTGTGTTATATAGTTACTCTTGTACTAGTATAATCTTAAATTTAATTTATTTAGTATATTATTCTAATATAACAAGAGTTGCTTCCATGCACATTTCTAGTCCTTAATATATAAATTTATTATTAAATCTAAAAAAATTTTTAATCTTTTTAATTAATTTATTAATAATCTTATATTTTTTTATATAATTATTTTCTATAAACTTGTTCAAGACTTTTAAGTTTAATAAGATTTATATATTATATCTGTTAATCTAGATAATAATAATAATTAATATCTTGCTATTATTAGTAACATATAATTATATTTTATTTTAATAGATATAATAGTATTTTTAAATTTTTTTAAAATATTTATTTTATTCATGTTATTAAATTTAATTCTTCTAGTATAATATATAATTAGTTATCTTACAGTCTTCTTCTACTATTATACTATAATAGAGATGTTTTATCTATATTTTAATATAATTATATTCTGGCTTGTTAAGAGAATAATTATAATTTAAATATTGTAAAATATTCAGAGCTTGTAAATATTAAAAAAAATATTTTTTTTTTTAAATATATTCAGCATCTATTATTATAGCATAAACTCCAGTTAATTATTTAATAATTATTTTCTTTTAGTGCTGAGTAGTAATAATATAAGTATTTTTTAATGTGTTTAATTTATTTGCTATAAAATTATATTTTTTATAATATTAATATTTTTTAATATTTTTTAGCTAAATAGATATTAATTTTTTCATGTTCTAGACATTTATAAAATATTTATTCTTGATATTTCTTGTATTTTATAATATATATTTATTATATCTGTTCTGACTTTTCTTAACAGGCTGTGAAGACTAATATACAGGTACAGGATTTATTTTTTTTTTATAATTTAATTTTATAATTTTCTTTAATTTAGGTTTTATAATCTAAGTACTAATCTATTATTATTTTCTTAGTATCTCAAAATACTAGTTAATGCTGTGCTTCTTTAACTAGATTAGAGATTTTATTATATGTTCTATCATGACTTTCCTGTTTAATAAGATTTTTATTCTTTGATAACTACTTATTACTTTTAATTAGTTTTAATCTCTCTGCCAGGTTTATAAAATATTTTTTATATTTAACTAATTCAAGTTTTTTATTAAATAATTCTTGAAATATTTTATTATTATTATTTGGATTATATGTTTGCAGGGCAAAATCTAATATATTTTTAATATCTTTGATATTCTTGTTTTAATTTTTTATACTATTAATTACTTTATCTTTTTCTGCATAGTTATTAATAGTATTTTTAAATATTTATTCTTATTATATAAATTAGTTAGTATAATCTTTATTTTTATTTACTGCCTCATCAGGTCTATTCCTGGGTTATTTTTTATTCTTTAGTTTATTATATTCTTGTTCAAGTGCTTTCTCTATAATAATAATTATTAAAAAGATAGTATAAATATATAAATTCTGGGTGGCCAGTCCAGAATTATTTAGCTTTAATTAATAGTTTCTTATAATATGTCCTAATTTTCCATATTTATAATATTTTTTATTAAATTTTTTTTTCTTGCTATTATTATTATTACTCTGGTTTTAACTCTGGCTAATAGTAATATTTAGTTATATTTTAATATCTCTATTTTGGTCTCTTTTTCTATATTATTTATCTTGAAATTCTTGTTAATATTTATTTTTATACTATTTTTTAATTTGTCTAGTTTTAATTTATAAAGCTATTAAAATCATTTTGTCAAGTATATCTAGGTTATTATTAATTAATGCTATTATATCTTTAATTTTACTTTAAAGTTTTTTATAAAATTTTTTTATTAGTACAGGGTTGTCCCATAACAGGTTAGAAGTAATTTAATAGAACTTTATAATGTATTTATTAATGGTTATTTTTTCTTGATAAAAAGTATAAATTTATTATCTTATAGTCTTTTCTAGGTTTTAGTTTTTAAAAATATTAATAATTTATTTTTTAAACTTCTTATAATTGCCAAAGATTTTCTTGATAAAAGGTTTCTAATTTTTTTTTTTATTTTTCTAGTAATCACACATGTATGGTTCAAACCAGCTAAAAGCAGGTTCTTTAAAATAGATTATGGCAAACATAACTTTGTTATGCAGGTCAGCTTGATTTAAATTATTAATTCTAATATATATATTTATTAAAGTTAAATATTCCCTAAAAGTAGATCACTTATTATTGAACATTGCTGCTTTATTTACTTTAATTTTTTTAAATATTTAAAAAGTAGTAATTTATGCTTTTATAGTAATTCTAGCTTCAAGAAATTCTTTAACAAGATAACTAAATTAAATAATTTTTTTAAAATCAGTTATTTCTTGTTCCTTGCTTGCAGAGGCAGTAATTATCTTAATAAAAGATTTAATATTATCTCTCATGCTAATGATAGATATTATTTCTTTTTTTAATTTTTAAGTGCTTTATTATTAGATAAGATCTATTAGTTCTTTCTAGAATTAGAGATCTTAGAATATTTAGTAATTAAAGGGAAGAGTATAAATGCATGAAAATAATCTAAAAAATAAACTAGTTTATATTTCAAAGATAAAGCATAATAGAACTAACTAAGATTTAATAATAACTATATTTATATACTTGTATTCTATTATAGTTATTATATTACTTTACTATATTAACTATATTCCTATATTTCTTTATTATAGCTATTATAGTTCTAGACTCTGCTAGCTATACCAGTATTTCTTGGCATTATATTAATACAGCTGTATTACTATGCTTGGCTGGAATATCTTATATCTGTAATTATATCGCGCTAACTGCAGCATAGCTGATTTATTGGCTGGTAGCTGCCTGATTCTCTGACAGTATCAAGATAATTATCTTTTTTTTATTTTCTGGTAAGTTATATACTAACCTGTTATAATATTAAAAACTAGTATAAATAAAAATTAATTAAATTAATATTTAAAGAACAATAGCTTTATTATAATTATTTCTTGTATTTAATATAGTTATTTAAATAAATTATATATTAAAATTAATAATTCTAGTTACTATAGCAAGTGTATTTAATTGGGTTATAAATATATTAAAGATTAATAATTTTTTTTAAATAGTAAATAATATTATTTAGTTAATACTTAAAATAAAATTTATAATTAAAAATAAAAAGCTTATATAGTAATAATAAAAATTATAGCAAAATTAAATTATCTTTAAAAATAGAATAATTTATTATAAAAACATGCTAGTAACTTTATTATTTATAATATAAAAAAAATTAAAAATCTAGAAAGACTGGGAAAAAAAAAGTAAAAATAATAAAAAAATAAAAAAAGAATAAAAAAAATAGATATAAAGTGTTTAGCTATATTATTATCTTTTAATCTTTCTACTAACCAGGTTACTGTAATCTTTTTTTTATTTAATTTTAATTTTTTAATTTTTAATTTTTAATTAATTTATTACTAGTATTCCAGAATCTTTTTATAATAATTAAGATTTTAAATAAATTTTTATATATTATTTTCTAGTAAGTATTCTATTCATTTAACAAGATAATAAATCTGTCTCTTTTCTAACTTTTAGTCTAAAATTTTTCTAACTTTATATTTATCTTTACTGTTAGTTACTTTATTATTAATATTTTTTTATTTAATATTAGTTCAAGTAATAAAATATAGAATATTAAATAAATTTACATGTTTTTTAATAATTTTAAGTAATAGTTATTATTAGCAAGTTTTTTATTAATTTTAAATAGTCCATATTTCAAGGTATCTAGTTTGTTATTTAATTATCTGCTTTAAATATTAAAATTTTTATTATTTTTAGTTTTTATAAAAGATAGACTCTATCTCTTTTTTTTAAAAGTAATATATTTTTATACTTCTTATTATAATAAAATTTTATTCTTTTTTCTATTTATTTAATATTGTTAGTAATTGTCTAGTATAAAATTTAGAGATATATTATTTATATTAAGATATTATTAAATTATTCTTTTACTAGAAGAATCTTTTAATCTATTTTTAGTTATTATTCTAGATTTATATAATAAAATGCAATATCTATTATTATATTTTTTATATTATTTATTATATATTATACTATTAGTATTAATTTAATTTAATTATCTTGATTTTAATTAAAATAATATTATAAATATTATTTAATTATCTTGATTTTAATTAAAATAATATTATAAATATTATTTAATTGTCTGGATTATTCTTTCTATTTATTTATTAATTTATTAGTAATTTATAGTAAATAGTTATTATATAATTTTACATGCTTTTATAATTATTTTTTAAAATTATAATATAAATAATTTATTTTAATTAAATATAATTATTTTAGTAGTCCTGTCCAAGTAAATATCTCTTATAATATTAGAAGTGCTAGTTGTGATATATTAATATTTTTAAATACTAGTTAAATAATTATATACTTGATTAACTTATTAATAATTACTAATACTTTAGTATATATAATTTCTATTACTAGATTTTTAGATAGCAGTAATTTTTGGATAAAATCTATAATAATACTTTTTTATAATATTTCTAGTATTTCTTCTATGCATATTTTTCTATAAGATTAATATTATAATAATTTATTTTAATTATAATTTTTATATTTAGCAATATAATCAATAACTTGTTCATGTATTCTTGGAAAGAAGTATATTCTTTAAATTTTTTTAATTATTTATTGAATTTCTTGATATTCTTTAGATAGTAAATTATAATATTATTAAATTACTTCTATTATTATACTTTAGAATACTATAATTAATCTATTTTATAAAAGTATTTTATTTTATTTTTTTTAATATTCTACATGGAATCTCCAGTTTTATAATTTTTTATTTTTTAGTAAATTTATAATTATTAATCATGATTACTGTTGCAAGCTGTATATTTTAATTAAATTATAAACTATTTTTATTTTTTTATAATATATTTATTTTAGGATTCTTGATATCTATCATGTAATTAGATTTTTAACTAAGTATATTTATAATAATATTTTTCTTTTTATTAATATGTTTAATTCAGAATTTAAATCTTGATAATTTTTAAGCCTATCTAATTTATTATTTTTTAAACTCTTTAATTATTATAAAGTATATCAGATTCTTATAGTTAGTCTAGATAATTACTTTATATTTTACCTTTTAAAAATAGTATCTCTATTTCCTGAATTTTTTAATAATTACAAGTACTTTTTAATTATGAGTGTTGTAGTTTTATTTTATTTATTTTATTTTTTTAAGTAAAAGATAATAATTCTTTATTTTTTATTTTTTTAATTTATTTAAAAACTAGTTTAATTATTTTTCTAGATACATTAGTTTTCATTAAATTTTATAGTTTAGAATTAAAGATACTAATAATTAATTTTTTTATTACTAATTTCTTGATTTTATTAAAGGCTTGATCTTGTTTATTATTCTATATAAAGAGTTTATTTTTTATAGTAGTTTAATTATTAGATTTATAGTTTAAAAGTAATTTATAAGAAATTTTTAAATATATTCTGTAAGTTCTAGAAATTTTTATATTTTTTTTAATTTTATTAGTATTAACTATTTAAGTATTTTAATAACTTTTTTCTTAGGAATTTTTAGTTCTTCTATTATAAATATTATTTCTAAATATTTAAATTTAGTTATATTAAATTTATATTTCTTGATATTTAAACTTAGTTTTACTTTTATAAGTTTTTTTATAACTTTCTTGACATGTATTTTATATTTTATTTTTATTTTTAAAAATATAATAATATTATTAAAATAAATAATAATAAAGTTATTTAGATATTTTTCTAGTATATATATTATATATCTTGCAAATTTAGCAGGTAATTATTTTAATTCTATTAACACTATAACCCATTTATATAGTTTCATGTTAGTTAAAAATCCTGTTTTTTTAATATTTTTTTTAATTATAAAAAAATTAAAATATCCTTATTTAAAATTAAAAATTATTAAGATTTTTGTGCCAAGTAATAGATCTTGTTTTTATTTTATATATAGTATCTTGTTTATATTATTAATAATTATTTTATTAATTACTTGATAGTTAATAATTATTTTTATTTTACTATTTTTTTTAGTATAAATATTAAATAGTATAAGATTTATCCTTGTTTTTTTTAGATAAATCCTGCTTGCTTGGATTCTTGAATAAATTTCTTTTTTAATTATAATTTATCTTGTAATTTTTATTTTTGCTTAACTTGCAGTAATTTTTTTTATTTATTAATAATATTTATGTTTAATATTTATCAGGATATTCTAGTAGTTAATAATATGATTTTATAAATAACTTTATAAACTTGTAATATTTTTCTGGTAATTACTATAAAATTTCTGCAAGTTTTTTTTATAAGTTTTTTTTAATTTTATTTATCTTGTTAACTTGTTTAACTTTTCTTACTATTTTATTATTAGATTTACTTGCTCTATTCTAATATTTATTAATATTTTATTTTTTTATTAATTTTCTCTAGATTCTGATTTTCTTATCATGTAATTAAAAATTTTTCTTGTATCTTGATTTTTTTTATTATCTAGTTAATTCTTGAATTATATTATTCTAGCTAATTTATTCTAATAACTGTATTATATAGCCGTTTTTATATTAATATAATTTTAAATTTAGTTTTTTTAACATGCTATTCTAATATAATAGAAATTATTTTAATATATATTTTTAATTTTTAGTATATAAATTTTTTATTAAATCTAAAAAATTTTTAATTTTCCTGATTAATTTATTAATAATTCTATATTTCTTTATATAATTAATTTTTATAAACTTGTTCAAGACTTCTAAATTTAATAAAATTCATGTATTATATCTGTTAATCTAAACAATAATAATAATTAAAATTTTACTACTATTAGCAGTATATAATTATATTTTATTTTAATAGATATAATAGTATTCTTGAATTTTTTTAAAATATTTATTTTATTTATATTATTAAAGTTAATTCTTTTAATATAATATATAGTTAGTTATTTTATAGTCTATTTCTAATATTATACTATAATAAAAATATTCTATTTATATTTTAATATAATTATATTCTAGTTTATTAAAAGAACAATTATAGTTTAAATATTATAAAATATTTAAAGCTTGTAAATATTAAAAAAAATATTTTTTTTTAAATATATTTAATATTTATTATTATAGCATAAACTCCAGTTAATTATTTAGTAATTGTTTTTTTCTAGTACTAAATAATAATAATATAAATATTTTCTAGTATATTTAATTTATTTACTGTAAAACTATATTTTTTATAATATTAATATCTGTTAATTGTCAGATAAGGCCCGCCAATCTGTCTTAAGGGTCTAAGAGGATCAATAGATCTTAAGGATATTCTATTAACAAGTGTAGAAGAAGGAAGTATAAAATATACAGTAATAACTGAATAGTCTAAAAAATAGACTATATTAATTATTAAAGATTTGATATAATAGAGCTATTCTCTATTATATAGTAATAATTATATTTATATACATGTACTTATTATAGCTATTATAGTTAGAGACTATGCTTCTATATTTCTTTATTATAGCTATTATAGCTTTAAGCTCTGCTGGCTATGCTAGTATTTCTTGATATTATATTAATATAGCTATATTATTATACTTGGCTAGAATATCTTATATCTATAATTATATTATACTATCTGCAATATAGCTGATTTATTAGTTAATAACTGTTTAATTCTCCAATAATCCCCCTCTTTTATATTCTTTGTTTTTAAAGAAATAAGTATTATACTATTTTCTTGTCTGGTATTAAGGTAATTATTTTTTTTTATTTTTCTAGTAATTTATGTGCTAACCTGTTATAATATTAAAGGCTAGTGTAAATAAAATTTAATTAAATCAGTATTTAAAGAATAATAGCTTTATTATAGTTATTTTTTATATTTAATACAGTTATTTAAATAAACTATATATTAAAATTAATAATACTAATTAATATAGCAAATATATTTAATCAGGTTATAAATATATTAAAGGTTAACAGTTTTTTTTAGATAGCAAGTAATATTGTTTAGTTAATGCTTAAAATAAAATTTATAATTAAAAATAAAAAAGTTATATAGTGATAATAGAGGCTATAATAAAATTAAATTTTCTTTAAAAATAGAATAATTTATTGCAGAAACATGCTCGTGACTTTATTGTTTATAATATAAAAAAATTAAAGAATTAGAAAAACTGGAAGAAGAAAAGTGAAAATAAAAGAAAATCAAGATGAAGAATTAAAGATTATTAGATTTATTAATTAGTAATAATAATAGTTAGCTGGCCTTTGCAATTTTAGCACCTGGGGCTTTTTTTTTAGAGTTTATTTTTAACTAATTTTTTAGTGAAATTTCTAAATTTTTTCAAGATAGTTTAAATGCTATATAGGTTTTTATGAGTTTTTTTTATATAAATATTTTTTTTATTTAATCAGGTAATAAATCTATTTATTTATTAATTATTGGTTCAGGACTTCTTTAACTTTATATTTTTTATTATTAGTGTTATTATTAATATCTGCTTTATTTTTAGTATTTTTTTATTTTTTATGGTTTAAGTAGTGAAATATAAAATATTAAATATATTTTTATTCTTGCTAGTAATCTTAAGTAATAGTTATTATTATCAAGCTTTTCTTTAATTTTAAATGGTCTAAATTTAATAGTATTAAATTTATTATTTAATTATTTATTTTATATATTAAATTTATTTTATTTTATAGTTTATTATAGATAAACTCTCTCTTTCTTTTTTAAAGCGGGCATGTTCTCATGCTTTTTATTATAGTAAAATTATATTTTTTTCTCTGTCTATTTAATATCTTTCAATATTATTTTATATAGAATAAATAGATTAATAATCTATAATAATACTTTTTTTAATTTTTTTTATAATAATAGTATTTTCTAGTATAACTTCAGGTATTATTCTAGATTTATAAAATATAACACTTATTTTATTGTTATATTTTATATATTATTTATAGTAAACTAAGCTAGTAATAACAGCTCTATCTACTTCTTTTAATTCTAGTCCAGGTAGTGTCTTAAGTATTATTTAACTATCTGAATTATTCTTTCTGTTTGTCTGTCTATTTATTAATAATAAATAGTAAATAGTTTCTGTTTAACTCTACTATTTTTTATAAGTATTTTCTAAAATTTTAACATGAATAGCTTGTTTCAGTTAAATATAATTATTTTTGGCACTCCTGTTCATGCAAATACTTGTTATAGTATTAGTATAGCTAGATTTACTATAATAGTATTCTTGTATACTAGCTTTAAGATTATATATTTTATTAGTTTATTAACTATAATAATTACTTTAGTGTACTTGATTCCTGTAATAGACTTTCTTGACTTTGATAATTTCTAGATAAAATTTATAATAATATATTTCTATAATTTTATTAATATTTTTTATATTCTTATTTTTTATAAGGCTTGTATCATAATAATTTATTTTAATTATATTTAAAATATTTTTAAATATACTCTATAACTTGTTAATATATTTATAGAAAGAAGTATATTTGTTAAATTTTTTTAATTATTTATTTAATTTCTTAATATTCTTTAGCTGGTGGGTCATGATACTGTTTAATTATTTTTTTAACTAGTATTTAAGATACTATAATTAATCTGTTCTAATACTAAATTTCCTGTTATTTATCTCTGGAGATACTATAAAATCTCTAGTTTTAAATTATTTTATTATTATTCTGTAGTTATTATATTTTATTAAATAGCTTATTATCTTGAACAGTTATTATAGTAGCTAACTATATATCTTGATTAAATTATAGTCTATTTAGGTCTTATTATAAAATATTAGTCTCTAGATATTTAATATTAATTATATAGTTAGGTTAATAACTAAGAGTATTAATAATAATATTTTTCTTTTTTTTAATATATTTAATTTAAAACTTGAATTATAATAGATATTAAGCCTATTTAATTTATTTTCTATTTAATTTTTTTATTATTATAAAGTATATCAGATTCTTGTAATTAGTCTAGATAATAATTTTATGCTTTATTTCTTAAAAATAATATCTCTATTTCTTGAATTCTTTAATAATTATAAGTGCTTTGTAATCATGCATATTATATTATTATTTAATTTAGATTATTTTTCTTGAATAAAAAGTAATTATTTATAGCTTTCTATCTAGTTCTTTCTGTTCAAGTACTAGTCTAATTACTTTTTCTAATATATTAATTTTCATGTAGCTTTACAGTTTAGGGTTAAAGATATTAATAATTAATTTTTTAATAACTAGTCACTTAATTTTAAAGAAAGTTTTCTATTAATTACTAGTCTATTTAAATAGTATATTTTTTTATAATAGCTTTATTATTAGCATTATAATTATAAAATAATTAATTAAAACTTTTTAAATATATCTAGTAATTCCCAAAAATTCTTGAATTTCTTTTAACTTGATTAGTTCTAACTAGTTAAAAATCATAGTAATCTTTTCTGATAGAATCTTAAGTCCTTTTAATATAAATAGCATGTCTAGGTATTTAATTTTAATAATATTAAATTAATATTTTTTAATATTTAAACTAAGATTTATATTTATAAGCTTCTGCATGATTTTCTTGACATACATTTTATATTTTACTAGGTTTTTTAAAAAAATAATAATATTATTAAAGTAAATAATAATAAAATTATTTAAATATTCTTTTAAAACATGTATCATGTATCTTGCAAATTTAGCTGGTAGTTATTTAAGTTTTATTAGTGTAATAATTTATTTATAGAGTCTTATATTTATAAGAAATCCTGTTTTTTAATATCTTTTTTGGCCATGAGAAGGTTGAAATAATCTTATTCTAAATTAAAAATAATTATAAGTTTTGCTTTAAGTAACAGGTCTCTTTTCTGTTTTATATATAGTGCTTTATTGGTATTATTAATAATAATTATATTTATTAATTAATAATTAATAATTATTTATTTTTTATTATTTTTCTTTGGCATGTATATTACATGATTTTTTTTATTTTTTTTAAATAAATCCTGCTTCTTTAAATTTTATTATAAATTTCTTGTCTTGCTATAATTTATTTTATAATTTTTGTTTTTATTATATTTATAATATTAGGGCATCTGATACTAGTAGAATTCTTGCCTGATATTTATTTAGATAACTTAATATATAATATTTAAATTATATAAATAGTCTGATATAGATTTTATATTTTTTAAGTAATTTTTTAAATATTTTTTTTAATTCTTTTTTATAAAGCTTCTTAAGCTTCATCTATATTTTACTAGTTATAATTACACTTATTTCTTGTTCTATTTTCTTTTTCTGAGATGATTTCACCCATGATTTTTTTATTTATTAGAGATTTTTCTTGTGTTTTTAATAACTTGATTAATATTTGATTATATTATTTTTATTTATTTAATTTTTATTAGTTTTTCTTTGATATTAATAATTCTTTTAATCTATTTAATAAATAGTTTTTTTTTATAATAATTATTTTATTTCTAGAATATTATTATAAATTTCTTCTCTAATTAGTATAATTTTAAATATTATTTTCTAGTTATATTTTTTTAATATTATTTTTACAAGTTTAGTTTTCAGGCTTGATCCTTGATAGAGTATTTTCCTGTTAATTCTTTTTATTATTTTAATAACTCCTGTTTTATATATTTTAATTCTATTTTTTCTGACAAATTCTTTATTAATAAAGTTTTCTAATACTCTAGAATTAATTATTAATCAGGCTAGTATTTCTTTAATCTTAGCAAGTATCATGAGTAAGAAGCTATTGTATATTCCTGTTAATTAGATTTTTTTTAATAGTAGTTATAATAGCAGCTTCATGCTTTAAAATATTCTTCCTAATTTTTAATTATTATTCTGATTTTTTCTTGATATAAAGTATAATTTTTTACTTTATATTTTTTTTATCTTGATTTGCATATAATATAGATAAATAATTTTCTTGTATATATATTTATAATTTAATTATCTAGTAAAACATTTAAAGCATGATAGTATAAGAATTTTAAATATTTAGAATTAATAGTTATTTCATGTTTTATTATTAATATATTAAATGCATCTATTATTATAATATATAGTTTAGTAGATTCTAAAGTATTAAAATCAGCTTAATTATAAATAATATTTATAAATATAATTTTACATATAACCTGTTATTTTATTGCAGAACCAGATTTCTTTTAAATTAGACACTTATTTATATTCTTTAATAAGTTATATATTAATTTATCCATGTATTTTATACTTGTAAAATATTTATTCTTGATATTATTAATATTTGTTAATATAATTTTATTATATCTAATAAATTTTTTTTAATATATTATCTTGATTAATGTGCAGGTGTATAAGTTAACTTTTTAAAGTACTTTTTTTTTTAAATTAATCTTGTACTCTGATTTACTTTACAGGATTTTTATAACTTTTTAATCTAGATTTATCTAATTTATTATTATTTTGTTATTACTCCAGAACACTAACTATTAAAACTCTTTAGTTAATGGGGATTTCCTGTCATTTTTGTTATTTATTTTATTATTATTAAAATAACTTTCTTGATTATACCAAGATTTATCTATATAAAATAATCTTTTATCTTGAGCAGTCTCTTTCTCTAGAATACTTTTAATAATAATATTTTTTTATTATCTTTTAATTTAGGGAATTCCTGGTACTTCTAATAATATATTTAGAATTTTTTTTATTATTCTAAAGATATTATTCTTGAGCAGCTTTTTTCAGGTTTTCTTGCTTATTTTTTTTTGATTTGCTCTTGTATTTATTATTTTTCTTGTTTAGTAAATATCTTGACAAATACTTTTATAATCTAATCTATAATTCTTAACTTGTTAAGCATTTTAATTATTATAAAAGTGGTGGCAATTATTAAATATTAGATAGCCAGTCTATTATTCTTAACTTTCTCTTGATAATATTTTTTAATATGTCTAGTTTTTTTATAGTTAAAATATTTTCTAGTAAACTTTTTTTTCTGCTATTGCTATTAATCTTTATCTTTACTAAAAATAGTATTTAATTATATTTTAATATCTCTATCTTGATCTTGCTTGTCTTTTTAAAAAAAAAAATTTTTTATTTTTATAATTCTTATAGTATCAGTCAAGAAGTTAGTTTTTAATCTTTAAAGCTTGTTTAACAAGTTTATTAAATATTTAAAGAATAATTTCTTGATATACCAGGCCATTCTTGATATTTATTTTTAAAATTTAATAAAATCTTATTTTTAATATTAAATTATCCCATGCCAGGTTTAAGACAATTTAATAGAATTTTATAATAAATTCTTTAACTAATAGTTTTTCTTAATATAGTATATTTATATATTATTTAATAATTTATTTAATATTAAAATTACTAAATACTGCAGTAATTATTCTCTTGAATTCTTTATAGTCTGTAAATATATTTTAAATTATATTTTATTTTTAATAGTTTAATATATTCTAATATTCATGCATGTAGGGTTTAAACTAATTAAATGCTGTGCCCTGAAGGTATATTCCTGTAAATATAATCTTGTTATATAGATTAATAGTTTCAAGATTATTAATATAAAGGTGCATCTTTATTAATATTAGATATTTTTTAAGAGTGAAATGCTTATCTTTAAACATTTCTATTTTATTTATCTTGAGTTTTTTAAAAGTTTAAAGCTTTGCTATCTAGATATTAAAAATAGTAATTATAGTTTTAAGTTTATTAATTTCTTTTTTTAGTAATTTAGAAATAATACTTGATAAAGTGCTGGTTATAGAAGCCATTGTAATAGAGATAACTTTTTTACTTGTTATAAAAATATTAAATTGTCAGATAAGACTTGCCAATCTATTTTAAGAATCTAAAAGAATTAATAGATCTTAAAAATATTCTATTAACAAGTGTAGAAGAAAAAAGTATAAAATATATAATAATAACTGGGTAGTCTAAAAGATAGGCTATATTAATTATTAAAAATTTAATATAATAAAACTATTCTCTATTATATAATAATAACTGTGTTTATATATATATATTTATTATAACTGTTATAGTTAGAGATTATGCTCCTATATTTTTTTATTATAGCTATTATAGTCCTAAATTCTGCTAGCTATGCCAGTATTTCTTGGTATTATATTAATATAGCTATACTACTATACTTAACTAGAATATCTTATATCTATAGTTATATCATGCTATCTGTGGCGTAGCTGATCCATTGGCTGATAGCTGCTTGGTTCTCTGACAGTTCTATTATAATCTTTTTATTTGGCAGGACTTTTATTATAATATAACTACTTGTTATTTTTAATTAATTTTAATCTTTTTAGCAGGTCTATAGAATATTTTCTATATTTAATTAATTTAAGTTTTTTATTAAATATTTTTTAGAATATTTTTTTATTATTATTTAAGTCATGTGCTTGCAGGGCAAGATCTAATATATTTTTAATATTTTTAATATTTTTATTTTATTTATTCAAGTTAACTTTATTATTTTTATTTATATAGTTACTAGTATTGTTCTTGCATATCTGTTTTTATTATAGTAATTTTTTCTTGTTATTTTGTTAGTTAATATTACTTTTATTTTTACTTGCTATTTTATCAGGTTTATTCCTGGATTATTTTTTATTTTTTAGTTTATTATATTCTAGTTTAAATATTTTTTTATAATAATAATTATTAAAAAAACAGTATATATATATAAATTCTGGATAACTAGTCTAGAATTATTTAGCTTTAATTAATAATATTTTATAATATATCCTGGTTTTCTATACTTGTAATATTTTTTATTAAACTTTTTTTTTATTATTATTATTACTCTAGTTCTAACTCTAGTTAATAATAATGTTTAGTTATATTTTAATATCTCTATCTTAATTTTTTTAGTATTTTTTATTTTCTTGTTTATTTTTAATTTAATTTTATTATTATTTTTTATAGTATTATTTAACAAGATAATTTTTAATTCTAGATATAGTATTAACTATTTTATCTAGAATTTCAGGTTTCTTGGGCATATATATTATTATATTTTTAATTTTTAATTTAAAAATCTAATAATATCAAGATTTTAAAGCTTTATTTTTCTAATTAAAATTTAATATAATTTAATAAAATTTTAATATAAGTTTTTTAATGCTTATCTTGTGTTTTTAATATAAAATATATATTTATTATTTAGTAGTTTTTTTAGTATCAGGATCTTTAAAGGCTTTAGTGATTTATTTCTTGAAGTCTTTGTAATTATTAAAGATTTTTTTTATTTTTTTTATTTATTATTTATCTTATTTTTCTAGTAATTTTTTATATAGAATTTAAACTAGTTAGATACTGCTCTCTTAAGGTAGGTTCTAGTAAATATAATTTTGTCTACTTTATTTATATTTTTAAAATTATTAATATAAATATATATATTTATAAAAATTAGATATTTTTTAAAAGTAAAATATTTATTTTTAAACTTTTTAGCTTTATTTATTTTAATTCTTTTAAAATTCTATATTTAACTAACTTAATTAAACAGATAATTAATAGCATTTTCAAGCCTGTTAATCTTTTTAGAGTTAATTAGTTCTTTATTTTTACTTGTAGAGATAGTAATTATCTTGATAGTAAGTTTAATATTATTCTCTATATTAATAATAAATATTATATTTACTTTTCTTAATCTTTAAGTGCTTTATTATTAAATAAGATTTATTAGTTTTTCCTAGGATTAGAGATTTTTAAATATTTAGTAATTAAAAAAAAGAGTATAAATATAATAAAAATATATTAAAAAATAAACTAGTTTATATTTTAAAAATAAAGCATGATAGAACTAATTAAAATCTAGTAATAATTATATTTATATATTTATATTTTATTATAGCTATTATAGTTAGAAACTATATTTCTATATTTTTTTATTATAGCTATTATAGCTCTAGACTCTACTAGCTATACCAGTATTTTTAGTATTATAGTTATATAACTATATTACTATATCTGGTTGGAACATCTTATATCTATAGTTATATTATACTAACTGTGGTGTAGCTGATTCATTGGCTAATAGCTGCCTGATTCTCTAACAAGAACTAATTAAAATATAATAAAAACTATATTTATATATTTACATTCTATTATAACTATTATATTATTTTATTATATTAGCTATATCCTGTTTATATTATCTATATTATCTATATTATCTATATTATCTATATTATCTATATTATCTATATTATCTATATTATCTATATTATCTATATTATTTTATTATAGTTACTATAATTATATTTTTTAGTATTATAGTAATATAGCCATATTACTATATTTAATTAAAATATTTTATATTTATAGTTATAACATGCTAACTGTGGTATAGCTAATTTATTAATTAATAATTATTTAATTTTTTAATAATCTCTCTTTTTTATATTTTTTATTTTTAAAAATAATAAATATAATGGTCTTCTCTTTAGCTATATTAAAATAATTATCTTTTTTTATTATTTTCTATAGATATATATTAATTATTGTAATGTTTAAGTCTAATATTTAGAAAAATAGATTTTTTAAAAAAATTAAAATAAATAGTTTTATTATAATACTTTTATATATATTTTACAAGAAAACTAGTTATTTTATATTAAATTAAAAATTTTAAATTATTATAGCAAGTGTATTTATGCAGGTAATTAAAAATATATTAAAATAAAAGTTTTTTTTAATATAATATAAAATTATTTAATATTAATATAGTCTAAATTTTAAAGTAATAAAAATAAAATAGAGAAAAAAATAAAATTTATCCAGTCTAAAATTTATTATTTATATAAGTAGTGAAAATTTTTTTAAAAGCAGGCTGGCAATTTTATTACTCATGATATAAAACAAATTAAGAATTTAGAAAAATTAAAAAAAATTAAAAATAAAAAAATAAATAAAAAAAATATTTAGTTATATTATTATTTTTTAATCTTTCTTCTAACCAGGTCACTGCAGCCTTTTTTTATCTAATTTTAATTTTTTAGTTTTTAATTTATTTTTTAATTAATTTATTACTAATATTCCAGAATCTTTTTATAATAATTAAAATTTTAAATAGATTTTTATATATTATTTTCTAGTAAGTATTCTATTTATTTAACAAGATAATAAATCTATTTTTTTCTAACTTGTAATCTAGAATCTTTTTAATTTTATATTTATTTTTATTATTAATTACTTTATTATTAATATTTTTTTAAATATATTTAGTATTTATTATTATAGTATAAACTCTAGTTAATTATTTAGTAATTATTTTCTTCTAGTGCTAGATAGTAATAGTATAAATATTTTTTAATATATTTAATTTATTTATTACAAAATCATGTTTCTTATAATATTAATATTTATTAGTATTCTTTAACTAAATAAATATTAACTTTTTATGTTCTAGATATTTATAAAATATTTATTTTTAATATTTTTTATATTTTATAATATAAATTTATTATATTTATTTTAATTTTTTTTAACAGGCTATAAAAGCTAGCATACAGGTACAGGATTTATTTTTTTTATAATTTAATTTTATAATTTTTTTAGTTTATATTTTATAGTTCAAGTATTAATCTATTATTATTTTCTTAGTATTTTAAAATACTAGTTAGCACTATATTTTTTTAACTAGACTAGAGATCTTATTATATATTCTATTATAATCTTCCTATTTAATAAGACTTTTATTATAATATAATTACTTGTTATTTTTAATTAATTTTAATCTCTCTATTAAATCTATAAAACATTTTCTATATTTAATTAATTTAAGTTTTTTTATTAAATATTTCTTGAAATATTTCATTATTTAGATTATATATTTATAGAATAAAATTATATATATTTTTAGTATTTTTAATATTTTTATTTTATTTATCTAGATTAATTTTACTATTTTTATCTATATAGTCACTAGTAATATTTTCAGGTATTTATTTTTATTATAGTAGTTTTTTCTTGTTATTTTATTACTTAATATTATTTTTAATTTTATTTACTGCCTTATTAGGTTTATTCCTGGATTATTTTTTATTTTTTAGTTTATTATATTCTTGTTTAAATGCTTTTTTTATAATAATAATTATTAAAAAAATAATATATATATATAAATTCTGGATAACTAGTCTAGAATTATTTAATTTTAATTAATAATATTTTATAATATATCCTGGTTTTTTATATTTATAATATTTTTTATTAAATTTTTTTATTATTATTATTACTCTGGTTTTAACTCTAGCTAATAGCAGTATTTAATTATATTTTAATATTTTTATTTTAGTTTTTTTAATATTTTTTATTTTTTTATTTATTTTTAATCTAGTTTTATTATTATTTCTTATAGTATTATTTAATAACATAATTTTTAATTTTAGATATAATATTAATTATTTTATCCAGGATTTTAGATTTGTTGGGCATATATATTATTATATTTTTAATTTTAAATTTAAAGATTTAATAGTATTAAAATTTTAAGATTTTATTTTCTTAATTAAAACTTAATATAATTTCATAAAATTTTAATATAAGTTTTTTAATATTTATTTTATATTGTTGATATAGAGTATATATTTATTATTTAGTAATTTTTTTAATATTAGGGTCTCTAAAAACTTTAATAATTTATTTTTTAAAGTTTTTATAACTATTAAAGATTTTATTTATTTTTTCTTGTCTATTATTTATTCTATTTTCTTGGTAATCTTTTATATAGGGTTTAAATTAG
The DNA here is from genome assembly GCA_027569225.1 of Aspergillus panamensis. Taxonomy (NCBI): domain Eukaryota; kingdom Fungi; phylum Ascomycota; class Eurotiomycetes; order Eurotiales; family Aspergillaceae; genus Aspergillus; species Aspergillus panamensis. Next base: position 9,452 of record JAPDER010000086.1, on the reverse strand, counting down.
TTAAATATTGTTTTTTAAGATAGGTTCTAGTAAATATAATTTTATTTATTTTATTTATATTTTTAAAATTATTAATATAAATATGCGTTTATAAAAGTTAAATATTTTTTAAAAATAAAATATTTATTTTTAAATTTTTTAATTTTATTTTATTTTAATTTCTTTAAATTTTTATATTTAATTAAGTTGATTGAATAAATAATTAATAGTATTTTTAAGCTGGTTAATTTTTTTAGAGTTAGTTAGTTCTCTATTTTTACTTGTAAAGATAGTAGTTACCTTAATAGTAAGTTTAATATTATTTTTTATATTAATAGTAAATATTATATTTATTTTTTTTAATCTTTAAATACTTTATTATCAAATAAGGTCTATTAGTTCTTTCTAGAATTGGAGATTTTAAGATATTTAATAATTAAAAAAAATATAAATATCATAAAAATATACTAAAAAATGAATTAATTTATATTTTAAAGATAAAATATAATAACACTAATCAAGATATAATAAAAACTATATTTATATATTTATATTTTATTATAGCTATTATATTATTCTATTATATTAGCTATATCTTGTCTATATTATTTATATTATTTTATTATAATTACTATAGCTGTATTTTTTTAGTATTATAGTAATATAGCTATATTACTATATTTAGTTGGAATATCTTATATCTATAGTTATAATATGCTAACTGTGGTGTAGCTAATTTATTGGCTGATAGCTGCCTGATTCTCTGACAGCTTGATATTTACTTAACTTAAAGTATTAACAAGTTATCTAATATCTTTATCACAACTTCTAATAGCTTGGTGAAGGTCTTCTTGTGCCTAATAAATAGAATCTTACTTATAAATTAACTATTCTTGTATATTAGTAATATTCACTAGTGTCTTGCTTTGACAATAATTTATTTTTTTATTACTATTTTTTATTTATTTTTTAATAATTTTAATAAATTAATAGAAATGGCTGGTTCTATAAATAGATTGCTAATTAGACTAAAACTTTCCTGGCCCTTAGTTATATTAAAATATTAATATAAAAATTAATTTTTAATTTAATTATTAACTTTTCTAGAAAAAAAATAAGAACTTAATAAGAAAGAAATTAGTATAAAATAATAATTGACAAATAACAGATAAAACAGAGAAAAAAAATATAAAGAGAAGTTAGAGAAGAAAATAGAGAGAAGAAAATAATATTATTTATAAAATTTAAAATAGTCTTTAAATCATGCTTATCTCTTATTTTTTTTGAACTTTTTATTATTTATAATTCTTTAATTATAAAGAAGTATATAAAAAATTATTTAATTATTTTTATTTATTAGCCCTGATTTGATGGAGAAATTAAAAGATTAGAAAAAGTAAATAAAAGTTTATATAGTTATTAACTTAAAAGTTAAGGATAATCTTACTTTTCTCTTACTGCACAACTATTTCTATTATTATTTTTTAATTATTAATTCTTTGCTAAGATCTTCTTCTATTATTAAATAAAATATTTTTTTTATTATAAATAATTCTGGTATTTATAATTTTAATAATAGATTTTTTCATTTTAATTATTTATAATATTAGGCAAGTTTTCAGTATTATAATTAAAATTTTTTTTATAATTTTTAATAACCTCTTGCTTTTTATCCTAGAATCTTCTATAAAATTATTTAATATGCTGCTAATAAGATTTTCTAATTATTAATCTAGTAATAAAATCTTGTAAAATTACAGATTTCTTTTTTTAAGAATTCTATAAATCTTATAGAGCCCTTTTTATTATAATTCTAATTTTTTTTATTTTTTTAATTTAAATATTCTAGAGCAATACAAGATCTCTTACTACTAGTTTAGATTTTTTTTTTATAATCTAATTTCTCTATTTAGCAAAGCTAGATAATGATATCTCTTATTTCTATTAACTTATTAATATAGACTGTAATATTTAAATCTAAATAAGTATATTTTTTTCTTTAGTTTAATTTAATAAATTTAATAATAATTTACTTTACTAGAGTTAATTATTCTTTACAAAATCTATATTCAAATAAAATCTTTACTAGTATAAATCTATAAGCTTATATTAATTAAATATTTATTTTATAACAAGTAAAATAAATAAAATTATTTTAATTAAAAATATAAATTAGATTTTCTATTACTACCACCTGTAAGATAACTAGTATTAATTATATTATTTATTTTATTAAGCCTACTAATTATAATATAAAAATTAAAATAAATAATTATTTTACTTTTTATTATCTAGCCAGGCATATAAATTTTTTTTTAATAAAATATTCATTATTATTTATATATAATACTAAGGGCCATCTAAAATATTATGCTATTTAGTCCTGTAAGAAGTTATAGAATATTTAGATATTTATTATAGAAACTATTTCAGCTATTATATATTAGTTAAAATAATTAGTCTAGATTAAAATATATCAGTTTTTATTTTATAAAATTAGATTAAACAAGCTAATGTAGTTCATGGCTGTTAAATTAAGAAAATTTATTATAAAAATTTAATTTAATAGATTTTTTAATAATTTTAATTTTATTATTTAATATGTATAACAGGTCTAATAATATTTTTTAATAATTTTAAATTAGTAAGACTAATAGAACTATTTAATTATCTTGCCTAATATAATTCTAGTAGTAAAATATGCTATGAGATAATATAAACTAAACTGGTTTATTTATGTTGTATATATATAAAGAAATTGCTAAAAGACAGTAGAATAAAAAAAGTGGTTTTAGAGTTTTACATGTGATTCTTATTACCTGGGATATTGTTTTATTTTTTAAGAATTTTACTAAAATATAGTTCTAGATTTATATATAGAAATAGAATTATAATATTATTTTTTTTCTATTTTTTTTAAAATATCTTATATATAGAAAATAGCTATTATTTTTATTTCTTGAAGTTTTTAATTAAATTATATATATTTTTTTTAATTTAAGACTAGTAGGTGTAATATCTTAGCATAGATATTTTCAAGTATAAATAAAAGGCTGATCCCCCCTTTCAGGAGACTAAATTAAATTAAAATTTTTTTTATTTTATAATCTGATTTTTTTATATATAAATTTTTTATATTTTTTTTTATTTTCCTGCTAATAGCTGATAACAAGAATATTGCTAGTACTGAAAATATTCTTGTTTAAATTTAGTATAATTCTACTAAGATTACTTTTATTAGAAAGTATATAAATAAATTTATACAGCCTATATAAGTATTTAAGCAAGATAATTTCAAGTATATTATTATATATCTGACTATTAAAAAAACAAGACTCTAAGATAGCTCTATTATACTAATAATTAATAAATTATATAGTATTTTTTATTCTATAAGTTTGTTATACAAGAAAAATTATTATTTATATAATAAATAGACTTTTTTAGATTTTTTTTATAACTATATATTAACTAATTAGATTTATATAGATTATTTTTTTTATATTAATATTATTTTTATTATTTTTTATAATATTAAAATAAAATATTTATATAAATATAATACTAATATAATGTTCAAGAATATTATATATATATTTAAATATTAGAATAAAGCTTGTACTAGATATAAATAAAAGAATTATATAGCAAGATATTTATATATCTTTTATAATAAGATTAAATTTATTTTTATTAGATTAGCATCTCTTCCTGCTAATATTATTAAAAAATTAAAGAATTAACTAGAGAATTATATAACTAGATAATTAGTTCTAATTTTTTATTTTTTATTTTTTATTTTTTTTATTTTAGTTAGTCTTGGCCTGTATAAATAATAGTTATAATACTATAATAGAAAATCCAGGTAAAGTTATATTTTATTCTTGTTAAATAATAATAAGTTCTATACAAGCTATTTACTAGTTTAATATTAATATATCTGCTATTACACTAGCAGATTTCTATATTAATAATATATAGCTATTTTATTTTACTAAATATTAATATTTAAATCTTCTTTTTTATTTTATATATTATTTATTCAGGATCTAGTTTATTTTATATCTTTTTTAATTATTTATTAGTACAGCTAGAGGTTATAAATTATCTATTTATTATAAAAAAAAGATTAATTAATACTAAATATAAAAAATTTATATAAAAAATATTATATACTTTTTTTAGCATGTTAAATTATATAATATAAAAATTTTTAATTTCTATAATTATAAATTTTATATTTTTCTAGTTTAGTTTCTTGTTTTATTTATTTATATATATATTCTTGAGATTTAACTAGATTTTATTTTTTATTTTATAAGCTAAAGCAGGGCTTCTTAATTTATTTGCTTGTTATTTTATTTTTTATTAAAAATAGATTATTAATATCTTAGCTTACTCTAGAGCTTGTGTAATTTTCTATATAATAGTTTTTTTTATTAAACAAAAATAAAAAAATTTTTATTTAAAATTAATTTATTCAAGAAAATTAAAGATAAGAAGTTATAATCATAAATTAAAAAAAATAATAATATTTTAGTAGTATTAGATATACAGGAGTTAAGTAATAGTTCTGCTATTAATAATAGCTAGTTTTAATTTTTTTGTTATAATCTAAATATATATATAAAAAGATTTTTATTATACTATTTATTGTCTTAATAAATTTATTTATTTATAGATAAAAAATAGTTAAAAGTCTTTAATTTATCTCTATATAGTGACAGATTATAGCCTAAAGATCTCTAGTAAACTAAGCTTTTCAGTTAATTACTATTAATCTTGAGAACCTATATTAACTAATTATTTTTTATATAAAGATTTAAATCATATTTTTAACTGTAATTAATCTTATTTCTTCTAGAATAATTTTTTTAGTTAATTTATTTATTATTATAAATAGACTTGTATATTCTTTATTTTTAGAAAGTAAAGTAATAAAGTTTATTATTATATTCTGTTATAAATAATCTAGAATAAATAAAATTTTTAATATTTTTTTTTAATTTTTTCAGGCTTTAAATTTTCTATAAATATTATAATTTTACATAAAATACTAAATATTCTTTACTATATTTAGCTAGAAGTATTATTAGCTCAAGATTATATAAATCTATTTTTTTTCCTAGATATCTAGTAAAAAAGAAGTCATGGACCTGTTATATAAAATCTATATAATAAAATTTATTATTTAGTATTTATTTTTATTTTTTAAATTATATATTTAGAGATTTATCTATTATATATTCTAAAATTAAGATCTTTAACTCTAAATTTAAAAAGAATTATCTATAACTTTTATTTAGATATATTATTATTTCTTAATATAACAGGTCTTTTTTTTAATATTTTTTTATTTTTTCTAAAATAATTTATACAGTATAATTAGAGTAGATATTTAAGCTTGATTTTTTCTAAGATATTTACTAGAAAATAGCTAGATTATTTATAAATTTAATTATAAATCTATATTATCTGGTATATTTTATTTTTTTTAATAATATATTTATTTATATATTGTTTTTTTCTCTGTAATATAGAAATTTAAAGTTAAATTAATTTAAAAATAATAATTATTATACATGTTTTTTAGTAAGCTTCCTGGATAAGAAAAAATATTCTAAATTTTTATAATTAATAACTAGAATAAATTTTTTAATAAATTATAATTTAGTATTTTAAGCTTCTAGACATTATACAATATCTAGTAGCTTTTTATTATAAATTTTATAATTATATTTAACAAGTAAGTTTTATTTAGAGAAATAAGTGTATAATTATAGTTTTCTCTTTTTATCTAGTTATAAAAAAACTTCTCTAGTATTATATCTAGAAAAATCTATTTTAATAACTGTTATATAATCAGGATTAAAGATAGTTAAAATAAATATTATAATAAATTAGTTTTTAAAAATATTAAAGCTTTTCTAATATTTTTTTATTTATTTAAACAGGTTTTTTTTATTAGTTTAATCAAGGGCTATACAAGTTCTAAAAAATTAAAAATAAATTTTTTATAGAAATTTATAAATCTAATAAATTCTTATATATTTTTAATAAATTTAAAGATTTTTTATTTTTCTATTATATATATTTTCTCTAGATTTATTTAGATTTTTTTTAGCATATATAATAAATCCCAGGTAACAAGTTTTTTTAACTTTAAACTTGTATTTCTTGAGATTTAAATAGAGTTTAATTTTTTTGATTTTTTAAATATTTTTATACATATACCCTGTGTTCCTCTAGCATGCTATTTAAATAAATTAAAATATTATTAATATAGACTAAATAAAATTAATTAAAATAATTTTTTAGTATTTAATTAATATATTTTTAAAAAATAGAGAGAGTATTAACTAGACTAAATAATATAATTATTTATTTATATAGTTTATATTTTATATAAAGACTATTTTTTATTTTTAGTTTTTTATAATTTTTAACTTATAAAATATAGCAGTTATATCTAGTTTAATAAATTATTTAATTTATTTAATCTAGTTCAGGGTTTATTAATTAATAAAAACAATATTAATTCTTTTTTATAATAGTATTCAATACTTAATAATTAATATAGAAATAAAGTCTATTACTAGATTTTTATATAAATAAAACAGGTACTACTATAGGAAAATAACTCATGTAAATAAATTTTTTTATAGTAAGTTAATAAGTTTTTTTTAATATTATTAATTTTTTTTTAAATATAAAATAAAAAAATCTCTAGAGAATTTTAGAATTTTTTTTATTATATAAGCTTTATCTTGTGATTAATTTTTTTATAATAAAAAAAAAGCTCTCTAGCTTTTTCAAGCTTGAAAAAATCTTTAAATTTCTTGTAGTATTCTGGCAGGCTTGTATAAAGATAATTAATTTTTTTTTAATTAAAATCTTGTTAATATTTATTAAGAATATAATAAATATTTTAATTTTTTTTTTTTTTTATAAATTTCTATATTATTTATATAAATATTTATACAAGATCTAGAGTAGGTAATATATAGTATATTTTATTTCAAAATCTAGTATTAGTTATATATAATTATAGTTTTTTTTTTTTTTTAATTTATTATTATTATAGTTAATCTATAATATCCCTAATATTAGGTTATAATCTAGTTAATTATATAGAATATAGAAACATATTTTTTTTTAATAAATTTTAATATCTAGTTAAACTTATATAATCTTATTTAGTCTTCTAGAGCCTTTCAGTGCTCTCTTAATTTTTCTAGATAAGATAAATATAATAAATATTTAATATTTATTATTATACAGGCCACTGCAGTCTGGTTAATAATAAAATATAGAATAAATAATAAAATTTTTTTTAAAATCTTATATTAATTATAAATAATATTTAATTAATTTTTATTTTAATAATTATCTTTTATTTCCTGTATATAATTTTATATAGAGTTTATTTTTTTTCTAGTTTTTTTTTATTACTAGTAAACTCTTCTTCTCTAGCTATAATAGTTACTTACTGGGAAAATTTAAAAACTAGATATTTATATTTTTATATTTATTGCTTTTTACTTTTATATTATATACAGGTTTTTTTTTTAAATTTTTATATATAATCTAGTAATTTTTTTCTAGAGAATAACTATCTAGGCTGTTACAGGCTTCTAGTTTATCTAGTTTTGATAAATAAGTAAAACTTTATTCTAGTTTAAGTATTTTTTTAAACAAGTAGTTAATTTATATAAGGCTTTTTTTTATCTAGTTTAGTTTTTATATATTATAATTTATTTATTATAATTAATTATAATACTTGTTATATAAATCTTTTTAAATAATTCTGATTATTTCTTGTAAAAGTTATTCAATAATAATTATATTTAATAAAATTTTTTTTATATATTATTTTAATTAATATTTTTTATATCTAGTATAATTTTATTAAATTTATTTCAAAAATTTTTTAATTCTCTTTTCTCTTGTTTTATAATATTAATTTATATAAAAATTCTTTTTTATTTATTAAAATTTTTAAAAGCTTTATCCAGGATAATAAAGAACTTGTTTTAATATATAAAGATAAATTAAACTTGTTAGAAGATTAGCTAAATAGTATTCTCTAGCTAGCTTTTTTTAAAAGTTAGCTATATATATAATAAACTTTTTTTTTTTAGTTATATAGCAAGTAGAATTAATTATAAATTTTATATAAAAAATAATTTTTAAAAATTTTTTTAATAAAAAGTTTTATATCCAGGTAATATAATCTAGATTAATTATTATTAATAAAAATAAAAATTATTTATTTAATTAATAAAGCAGGAATTATAATATATATTATTTATTAGGATTTCTATATAGCAACTAACTTAGCTTGTAATTAATAATTTTATTCTCTCTAGAGATAAAATTTTATTTATATTTTTTTTAATTATTAAAAAAAAATTGCTATATTATTAATATTATAAAATAATATAAACTAAACTAGTTTATTTACATTATATATATATATAAAAATTATTAAAAAATAGTAAAATAAAAAAGTAGTTTTAGAGTTTTACATGTGGTCCTCACTGCCTGGAATATTGTTTTGTTTATTAAGGATTTTATTAAAATATAGTTCCAGGTTTGTACATAGGAATAGAACCATAACACTAATAATTTAAATTATAGAGATAATTTTAATAATTTTATTTAACTTGTTAATATTATAGCTTAATTATAATTTTATAATTATTTTTATTCAAGAATTATAATTTAGTAATTTTTTTTTAATTTTTTTTTATAAAAATAGGCATCTCTATTTATTTATCTTCTATAATTTTAAATTAGCTTGCAGTTATTACTAAGATGTCAGATAAGGTCTATCAGTCCTTCCTAGGATTGGAGATCTTAGGGTATTCAGTGATCAAAGAGAAGAGTATAAATGCATGAAAGTAATCTGAAAGGTAGACTAGTTTATATTCTAAAAATAAAGTATAATAGAACTAACTAAGATCTGATAATAACTATATTTATATACTTGTGTTCTATTATAGCCATTATATTATTTTGCTATATTAGCTATATCCTTTTTATATTATTTATATTATTTTACTATGGCTGCTATAGCTATATTTCTTGATATTATAGTAATACAGTTATATTACTATATTTAATTAGAAATATCTTTTATCTATAGTTATATCATGCTAACTATAATATAGCTAATTTATTAGCTGATAGCTGCCTGATTCTCTAACAATTTCTTTTTTTTATATTCTTTGTTCTTAAAAAAATAAGTATTGTGCTATTCCCTGGGCGTGTAAAGAGATAACTATTTTTCTTTATTATTTTCTATAATTCACGCGCTGATTGTTATAGCATCCAAGTCTAATATTTGTCAGAGAACCAGGCAGCTATCAGCCAATGAATTAGCTACGCCGCAGATAGCGTGATACGACTACGGACATAAGATGTTCCAGCCGAACATAGCAATACGACCGTATTGCTATGATGCCAAGGAA